>ML103462.1:104349-133822 GCA_003697995.1 Taxidea taxus jeffersonii
ATGAGTTTCTTGTAGGCAGCATATGGATGGGTTTTGTTTTTTTATCCATTCTGAAACCCTGTGTCTTTTGATTGGGGCATTTAGCCCATTTACATTCAGGGTAACTATTGAGAGATATGAATTTAGTGCCATTGTATTGCCTGTATGGTGATTGTTACTGTATATTGTCTCTGTTCCTTTCTGATAATACTTCTAGGGTCTCTCTTTGCTTAGAGGACCCCTTTCAATATTTCCTGTAGAGCTGGTTTGGTGTTTACAAACTCTTTCAGTTTTTGTTTGTCCTGGAAGCTTTTTATCTCTCCTTCTATTTTCAATGATAACCTAGCTGGATAAAGTATTCTTGGCTGCATGTTTTTCTTGTTTAGTGCTCTGAATATATCATGCCAGTTCTTTCTGGCCTGCCAGGTCTCTGTGGATAAGTCTGCTGCCAATTTAATATTTTTACCATTGTATGTTACAGACTTCTTGTCCCGTGCTGCTTTCAGGATATTCTCTTTGTCACTAAAACTTGTAAATTTTACTATTAGATGACGGGGTGTGGACCTATTCCTATTGATTTTGAGGGGTGTTCTCTGCACCTCCTGGATTTTGATGCTTGTTCCCTTTGCTATATTAGGGAAATTCTCTACAATAATTCTCTTCAATATACCTTCTGCTCCTCTCTCTCTTTCTTCTTCTGGAATCCCAATTATTCTAATGTTGTTTTGTCTTATGGTATCACTTATCTCTCACATTCTCCCCTCGTGATCCAGTAGTTGTTTGTCTCTCTTTTGGTCAGCTTCTTTATTCTCTGTCATTTGGTCTTCTGTATCAGTAATTCTTTCTTCTGCCTCATTTATCTAGCAGTAAGATCCTCCATTTTTTATTGCACCTCATTAATAGCTTTTTTTATTTCAACTTGATTAGATTTTAGTTCTTTTATTTCTCCAGAAAGGGCTTTTATTTCTCTGGACAGGGTTTCTCTAATATCTTCCATGTCTTTTTCGAGCCTGGCTAGAACCTTGAGAATCATCGTCCTGAATTCCAGATCTGACATATTACCAATGTCTATATTGATTAGATCCCTAGCCTTTGGTCCTGCCTCCTGTTCTTTTTTTTTTTTTTGTGGTGAGTTTTTCCGCCTTGTCATTTTGTTCAGATAAGAATCTGCTGTTCTCCTTTTTAAGTGAACTTGGTCTTGGCTGGATTTCTTGTTGATCTTCTGGGGGAGGGGTCTGTTGTAGTGATTTTCAAGTGTCTCTGCCCCAGGCGGAATTGCACTGCCCTTACCAGGGGCCAGGCTAAGTAATCCTCTCAGGTTTGCTTTCGGGAGCCTGGAGGACGGGAATGAAAATGGCGGCCTCCCAATCTCTGGTTCGGAGGAGCCGAGAGCTAGGGACCCCAGTCTTCAGTGCGCCTTCAGAGAAAAGCGTTTACTCACTCCCGTCTCCCCAGCTTCCAGCCACGCTTGGAGAAAATCGTGCGTAATCAGTCCTGTCTCACTGGCTTCTGGCTGTGCTCTGAGGTCACCCAGCCTGTGACCAAGCGTCTCTGTCTCTGGCAGAGTCCCACCTGGAGTCTCCGAACCCCGTAGATCCCTGAGCTCTCCCAGGTCGGAGTCTCCCCGGATCTTGTGGGGACCCCTCGCACAGAGCACTGGCCCGTGTCACAGACCACGGCTCTAGGAAACCCCGAGTTGAGAGCTCACTCCTCGGCTCTGTCTCTGCACCCAGCTTCCCCGCTCTAATACCTGTGAGCTTGCGACACTCAGACACCCCCGATCCTTCTGTGACCCCGCAGGACCTGAGTCCATGCTGTCCCCGTGAGGTCTTCACCCCAGTTTAGCCTCTGGAATGATGTCCCTCCGTGGAGCAGACTTTTAAAAGTCCTGATTTTGTGCTCCGTTGTTCCGCCGCTTGCCGGGAGTCGGCCCCTCCCCCCGAGGTCTATCTTCCTGTCGCGTTGGATTCACTTGTCCACTGGTCCTACCTTTTAGAAAGTGGTCGATTTTCTGTTTCTAGAATTGTTGTTCTTCTTCTCTTTGATCTCCTGTTGGATTCGTAGGTGTTCGGAATTGTTTGATAGTCTATCTAGCTGATCTCCTGCTGCCTGATGTCATTTCAGCCTGCTACTTCTCCGCCATCTTGACTCTTCCCCCCGCTAGTTAACATTTCTATCACCTCTACATAGTTATCATTTTGTGTGCATTAAAATTTAAGATCTATCTTCACGAATTTCAAATATACAATACAGTAATTTTCAACTATCACCATCATGTTGTACATTAGATCTCTAGATCTTACTCATCTTGCTTAACTGAAAATTTGTATTCCTTGACCAATATCACCCTTTATCCACCCCATTCCCTAAACTCTGATTCTATGGTTCTAGAATCTGGTTTCAGATTCCACATATAAGTGAGATCATGCACTGTTTGCCTTTCTGCATCTTGCTTATTTTGCTTAGTATAATGTTATCTCCAGTTCCATTCATGTTGTTGCAAATGGCAGGCTTTCCTTCTTTTTAAATGGGTATCTGTTGCAAGACTTTTTCTTAATGATCCTTCAAAGCACCCCTGGCTTGCCTATAGGAATGAAAAACAGCCGTATCTGTTCCAATGAAGTATGCTGATGTATAAGTCATTCCAGACTCCCCTATGGGGAAATGGTTTGTCCCCACAACTGGAAGCCCTTAGAATGCAGAGGTTCCTTTTTACCCATTATTCATAGGCATGATTCTGGGCTGGAATGTCTGGGTTAGGGAAAAATACCATAAACAATAAATATGCTGTTATATAAACAATGACAGCTTTAAATACCGTGTTTTGACTTGAAATGCAGATGATAAACTTCCTTTTCAAATCACATGGAATTCAACTTGCTGGATTTATGTTAAGAATTGAAAGATAGAGATAGAAAGTCAGACTAATTTTACTTGGTGATAAAGATGTACCTTGCTTTAGTGGCAACTGATACAGATAAAATGTCAGAGATGAAAGAGCTGGCTGGAATGTTTTTACCTATTTAACAAAGATGACATGGAATACAAAATTATACACTGAATCAGCTACTTTGGGAAAGAAAGATAACTTCAGGGAGCTTTGATATCTCAGAGAATCATAGTAAAAATTTGATTTTTTTTTGTTAAAGTTGTGAAATTATTCTGTCTTTTGCAGTCATAAATGAAGTCATTTTATTTAGTGCCTTGTTGCCATAATGATTTTTTAAGGGTTCAGTGGTTCATTCACACATCCATAATATAAACAAAACAAAATCATGCATGTACATTAATTTAAAAAAATTGGAATTTATTTATAATTTAAAAATTTAAAAATAAACTAGTACAAAAACAGTAGTTTTTAGGATAATCTAGAAAAATGTGTATTGCCAAAGATGGTACTAATTTTTTACTTCAGTTTTCAGGTTGCCTTCAAGAATTTTTGTGGTTTGGGGGTGCCTGAGTGGCTCAGTGGGTTAGAACCTCTGCCTTCACCTAGGGTTATGGTCCCAGGTTTTTGGGATTGAGCCTCAGGTCAGGCTCTTTGCTCAGCAGGGAGCCTACTCCCCACCACCCCCCTACCGTTTCCCTCTCTGCCTGCTTGTGATCTGTCTGTCAAGTAAATGGATAAAATCTTTAAAAAAACAAGAAAAAAAAGAATTTTTGTAGTTTGAGTTGACTCTGAATAATAGAAATATAGTAGAAACCAGATCCAGAGAGCCATTCAAAAGAACTGATTTTATGGAATTAGGATGCTCTTCTTAGTCATTGTGGTTTCAAGAGTATAACATTAGAAAGATGTAGAACATTGACTCTCAAGGATTAGAATCAATGAAATTTTCCAAGTTAATCTATAATTTTTCCCGCTTTATTGAGATATAATTGACATATAGCAGGATGTAAGTTTAAGGTGTATAATAGGTTGAGTAGATACAATTATATGTGGCAAAATGATTACCACCATAGCATAACATGAGCTAACCCCACCATTACATCATAAAATTACCATTTCTTTTTATTGTGGGAGAACATCTTAGATATAATCTCTTAAAATTTCAAGTATGTAGTACAGTATTAAGTATAATCACTATACTACACATTATACCCCAGAACTTTTTATCTTATAAGTAGAAGTTTGTATCCTTTGGCTACCATCCCCCCATTTCATCAACCCTCATGTCCTCTAGTAACCAGCATTCTGCTATTTCTATAAGTTCAGATTTTTAAGATTCCACCTATAAATGATATCCTACAGTATTTGCCTTTCACTATCTGATTTCACATAGCATACCTTCAAGGTTCATCCATGTTGTCCCAAATGGTAGGATTTTCTTCCTATTTGGCCAATGCCAAGGAGTTTTTTCCATTTTCTTTTAATTTTAGGAGTTGTATGGTTTAGATCTTATGTTTATGTCTTAAATTTATTTTGAATTAATTTTTGTGATGGTGTAAATAGGGATCTAATTTCATTTTTGCAAAGTTTTTCCAACACCATTTATTGAAGAGACTGTCCTTTCCCCACTGAGTATTATTGGCTCCCTTGTCAAATATTAGTTGATTATATATGTGGCAGTTTATTTCTAAGGTATTGATTCTCTTCCATTTGCCTGTCTTCTTTTTATGCCAGTGCCATACTATTTTGATTACTATAACTTTGTAGTATAGCTTGAAATTAGGAAGTGTGATACTCCCACCATTGTTTCTCCTTCTTAAGATTGCTTTGGACAACCAGGGTCTTTGCAGTTACGTACCAATTTTAGAGGTTTTTTTTTCTATTTCTGTGAAAAATGCTACTGGAATGCCACTACAGTGAATATATGGATCACTTTGGGTAGTATGCACATTTTAAAAAGATTAATTCTTATCCGTAAACATGGGAAATCTTGGAATTTGTTTGTCATCTTTGATTTCTTTCATCAAAGTTACATAATTTTCATGTATAGATGTTTCATCTCTTTAGTTAAGTTTATTCCTAAGTATTTTTGATGCCATTGTAAATGGGGATGTTTTCTTTATTTCTTTTTCAGATACTTGTCACTGTGTATGGAAACACAACTAATTTTGTCTATTGATTTTGTATCCTCAAATTTGCTTATTCTTACATTTTTAGTGGTCTTTAAGATTTTCTGTGCATAATTTTGTAGATTCTAAAAATAAGACAATTTTACTTCTTCCAATGTGTATGTCTTTTCTTTTTCTTGCTTGTGATAGCTATAACTGCCAGTATTATGTTGCATAGGAACAGTAAGAGTGGGCATACCTTTCATTTTCCTGATTTTAAGGGAAAAGCTTTCAACCTTTCACCATTGATTATGATGTTAGCTATGGGCTAGTCATATATGGCCTTTATTATGTTGATATTGATCCCTTCTATACCTAATTTGTTGAGAATTCTTATCATAAAGGATGGATGTTGAATTTTGTTAAGTGCTTTTTTTGTATTTGAGTTTATCACATAGTTTTTGCTTTTGATTTATTAAGATGTGTCATACTCAGTTGGCATATGTTGAACCATCCTTGCATCCTAGGGATACATTCCAAAAGTATAATCCTGTCAATAGGTTACTGAATTCAGTTTGCTAGTATTTTGTTGAGAGTTTTTGCTTTTATAGTCTTGAGGGAGATTGACCCATAGTTTTCTTTTATTGTGGTGTCTAGTGGTGCTGGGTACCAAGTGCATGGACATGTGGTGGCAACAGGTCTAGGGAAGCATTATGTCTCTTCGGTTCAGGTTTCTGGTTTTCACAGCATCGGCCACTGTGTGTTCCTTAGTGAGCACTCTGGGTGTCCACACTGGATGCAAGGGATGCTGGGTTCCTCAGCAGGGGCACTGGCTAGGCTGCTGACTAGAGAAAAGGGCAGGAAACATTAGTGGCCGGAATCATTCGTGTGCACACGCTCTTTTGTGGAAGCCAGCTGAAGGTATCTGTGTAGTGGCAGGGGACAGTTGCAGACATATGTGTAGTGATGGGGTCAGGCAGGTGGCAAGGGCTAGAGCCAACTACAGGTACATTGGCAGCTGCAGAAGCATGAATGTGCACAGCTAGAGGGGCTAGCTGCAGGTGAGCTCAGTGGTATAGGCCAGTGACTGGGGACAGGGCCTGATTTGGTCCCACAAGCAGCTGTAGAGGTCCTGGCTGTCAGGAGGCTCTGTGGTGACTGCACAGTTCCCTTGGCATATGCATACCATTGGAGGCCAGTTACAGGCATCAGATTGGTGATATGCAAGTACACAGCTGGGGGGCTAACCTCAAGCATATGCATCAAGTTGAGGTTGACCCATGGAGATCAGGTGTATCATCTTGCTGTGGAGGCCTAGGCTGGCTACAAGTGCATTTCAGGGGCTCTGGTAGTTCATGGGGGTAAGGAGCTGGGAGGACTCATATGGGTGGCATGTGGCTCCTACTGCATGGATACCACTGAAAGCTCCTGCTTTTCCTTCTTTTTTCTTCCTAGCCATCTCTGTATGTTTTGGATTTACTGGTCTGCATGAGGTAAAACTAAAGTGGGACTCTTTTGTGATCCCCAAAAGGCTGGGGAAGCTGGTTGCTCACTCGGCTCTTTCTTTCCTAGCAAAGGGACTTCTTTCTAGTTGGGGAGTTCCCTTTGGCACAGTGTAATGCTGGCTTGGGGGATGCACTGATAGGTAAAATGAAGCTGTTTTCCTCCTTTTTCAACACAGTTATTCTTAGATTTTCAGTTCCATTTGTTGTTGAAATTTCTTGTGTACTTCAGAGCTCTCTCAGAGCTATTTTTGTTTGTGAATAGCTGTCTGATTATTGATCCCTGGGGGACACAGACTGGGGTCTTCTACACCACTGTTCTGGTGATGTCACTCTCCTATCATGACCATTCCTTTTTCATTCCAGCTCCTGTACTGTGTCTAGGGAGAGTCATTATAATTAAAAAAATATATTGTCTGTTAAAATTGAGGCCTCTTTATCTGTAATTCTTCCTAATTTCTTTATCTCTCTCCTCCCTCCTTATTCCCATTTCCTTCCCACCCACTTCCTTCCCTTCTTTCCTGTTCAATGAGAGCAGGAATCTTGTCTGCACTCTTCACTGCTATATTCCATGCAAATAACACACAGTGAGGTAATAGGTAAATACATAATAGGTAAATATGTATCGTTTATGGATATATGGAAATAAATTCCATGAGTAGGTACCTTTTAGATCCCTACTGATGCTCATAATAAATTCTCAACTCACTGAGGATGATTTGACCTCAGTATTGTAAATATATTGCCTTACGTTATCTTCTGGAAATGTTATCATCAGGATTGAACATTGAGATCTGTGATCTATTCAACCTAACATTTGTATATAGTGACTAGTTGACATTCTTTTTTCCCCCATGTGAATATCTGATTTCTTTTTTGGTAGTTCCGAAATAGTTTCCTTTACCTACAGAATTAACTTGTTACATTAGTTAAGAATCAGTTAAACATGTGTATGTGACTGACCACTCATGTGTTAAATTTATCTATTTTTAGACAAATATCACACTATTTAGATTACTATATTTTTATGGTAGGTCTTGAAATCAGGTGGTTGAAGTTTTCTATTACAGCTCTTTTTTATCGAGATTACTTTGGCTACTTGAAATTTTTGTATTTTTATATAAAATTGAAAATCAGCTTGTCAATTTCTGTAAAATATTCTGATGTAATTTTGACTGGAACTACATTGAATCTAGTATAACTAAATTTGGAGAGAATGGATATTGTAATAATTTCTGATTTTCCACACATGAACATGTTTGATCTTTTTAAATTTTTAAAAATTTCTCTCATTTACTCAAGTATTTGCTCCTAGCTATTTGATGTTATTTGGTAATTTTATAAATGTTATTTCTTCTATTTCATCTGTTTTAGCTAATACATAGAAAGAAAAACAATTGATTTTCTTTTTGCATGTCGACCTAATTTTTTCTAGTACATTTTTTCTAAGTTGAATAGCATTTTCTTCAACATAACAATGTCCTCTGCAAATAGATATTTTTACTTTTTCCTTTCTAAGCTCTGTGAATTTCATTTAATTATCTTCTAATACAATGTTAAATAGAATTGAGTAACTGATATCCTTGACTTGTTTTTGACCTTTGGGACATAGTCACTGTTTCAGCATTAAGTGAATATTACTTGTTACTCCTTTGTTGCTGACACTGACCAGATTGAGGAGGTTGTCTCTTATTTCAGTGTGCTAAGAATATTTTCTTTAAAACCATGAATGAACATTAAATCTGTGAAGTACTTTTTAATGTATCTGTTGTGGTAAGTATGGATATTTTTTTTAACTCAGCTAAAGCCACCAATTATTTTGTTTTTTTGTATGTTAAGCTAACTTTGTATTCCTGATATGAGATACAACTGGTCATGATGTAATATATTTATATATTATATGGTTAAATTTGTTAATATCTTATTAATTACTTTTATGATTATACTCAAAAGGGATATTAGTCTCCAATTTTTTCTTCTAATATCTTCATAATATTTTGTTAAGAGGCTTTTACTTGCCTGATAGGACAGCTTGAAAAGTGTTCTCTATTTCCTGAAAACATTTAAAACTGGTATTTTAAAATTTAATATTTGAATTATACTATTTCAAACTTTATATTTAATAGCATCTAACATATCCTTTTATCATCCCCTACCTCAAATAGAATTATTTGTCTGGGGCCCTGTGGAAAATGTGTGTTTTTTTTTTTTTAAGATTTTATTTATTTATTAGAGAGAGAGAGAGAGAGAGAGCACGAGCACAGGCAGACAGAGTGGCAGGCAGGGGCAGAGGGAGAAGCAGGCTCCCTGCTGAGCAAGGAGCCCGATGTGGGACTCGATCCCAGGACGCTGGGATCATGACCTGAGCCGAAGGCAGCCGCTTAACCAACTGAGCCACCCAGGCGTCCCTGAAAAATGTTTTTGATGTATGCCACTCCTCTTACTTTACTTTATTTGGGAACTCTGACTAGAGGATGTATCTTTACCACAAACTAATTTCAATTTTGGCTTTCCTAAACCCTAATAACTTTGGTAGCCCCTTCTCTCTTGGATACAGGGAAATATCCTATGCATTTCCTTTCTTCCCTCTTTTCATTTAGCACCTGGTATGTGATCCAAAAATGGTAAATGAGATATATATATATATATATTGTATGTTGATTTTTGGGGGGGTGGGGACAAAAGGCCAAGATCAGATTGTGATTTTAACAGTAGCTGAGTGGAGAGTCCACACGTGCAATGAAGAGTACTGAGAATATGCCGTTGTAAGGAGCTGACCGGTGGTGGTGACGGTGATAGTTCCAGCAGTGGCGGCACACGGAAATTCCTTGCCAGCAGATTGACTGTGACTAGTTCTACTTGGATCTTGACACAACCCGATTTCCTAGATTTTCTCTCAATTCTTTATGCTACTGTGGTCCTTTCAATAAATTTCTGCTGGTAGAATCAATTTCTGTTCTTTGTAACCAAAATCATCTGCTCATATTCTTACCATAGCATGTAGGATGCTGGCCTTTCTATAGCAGACATCGTGTATTTACTACCCTTCCAGAGAAGACTAAGTAACCAGTTTGCTCCAGTTACACAGAAGTATGACACATTTGTCTGGCCTAATGTTACTCTTCGATTCTAAAATAATTTCTTTGTGCCTGAAATAAAAATTTTATATATATATATGAAATGTATCAGCTAAGGGAGAGCTGCCGTGTAACTCTTTATGTTAAAAAAGCTACAAATGTGTATTTTTTACCTTAACGAAGAAAAAGAAAAAGGAGCTATCATGGAATTCTTACAGAATTCAAGGGTATTTGGAGTGAGGTATTTTTCCACTGAAAGAAAATGATAAATGGAGTTGCAGACAACTCTTATGAAAGTGAAAGACTTCAATGAGATTTTACATTGATAGAGTGCCTCAGGGAGTCAGCTTCCAAAGGTAAGGGCTAGGGTCAGGAATTGATCCTTGGGGAAGCCAGTCTTTAAAGTTTTATAAAGGTCAAAGCATTTCACCTCAGAGTTGTCTCTTAATGGCTATTCTGGATCGTTCTATAGTCAATTTGATTGATTGTGCCATTTGAGGCACCTAAAAAAAAAAAAAAAAAAAAACTGCCAAAAATCAGTCAATATGTTGGCTGCCTGTAGAAACTACTTAGGAAAAGAAAAATGTCCTTTTTAATGTTGAATTTCATTTAAAATTTTGTTTTATAGTGGAAAATACTTAATCTGTAGCAATCACCTAAAAATAGTTAACACAGTTAAAAAACTAAATGTCAGCACAGTTAAAACATATATGTGCAGACAGACACTCATGCCAAAGTTTTCTATTTGTCTATTTGTCTTTCTAATGCCATTTTTTGCACATCTATCTTTTTGCCCTCCAAAATTGATATTTGTAATGATGGACAGATTAAGCATATTATTGTTTAAGAGCCCATGAAATACTAGGTTTAAGGCAGTGATAACAGTAACATTAGAAGACATTTCTCCTTTTGGCTCCTAGTTTTGAAATAACATAAAATCAACTAGTATCCCCCTAATCATTATAAGATGAAATACAACAAAGTTAGAATAGCAGAAAACAAAGCTATCTGAAAGCCAGTCAATGACTGGCATTTTTACTTCAGCATTTCTTATTAACTATTGGAGAAAATTAGTTACATGCTTGTTAAGAGGCAACTACTCAGTAATTATATAAACTTGAACAGGTAGGCTGATATCTCTGAACCTCAGATTCTTCAAAATCTAGATGGTAACTTTATCTGCAAGACTAGGTAATACCAGCACCTCCTAGGATGGCTGCAAAATTTAAATGGGATAAAGTAAATACAGAACTTAGTATCATGGCTATCATATAGTCAGTGATGCTCAAACAATTTATCAATAATGACCCTACTACTTGCAGTGGCCCTTTTGACCATACAATATCTGACTCTCATCAATTAGAGCTCTTACCTAAGTAGATGAAGAGAGTGCCACTCTCAATAAATCTAGGACAGCCAGGTTTTCCTCCAGTTTTGGAGAAGACTCCCGTTTTATTTCAGAAGCACCAAAAGAAGTGATTGATGGATTTAAGAACCATGAAGTATGAAAAATATATGCCAGACATTAAAATCACACTCAGAGGTGCTAAGTACCCACAATGAAATTGAATAAGGACACTGAGACCCAGTGGAGAGAAATATGGATTCATATCTTGCATCTTACACTGATTCTGAGTCTTAGCTCATGAAAAGAAATGGCAGACAGAATTCTTCAGTTTTTAAAAATTATTTCACTCCCCCTGCATTTTTCTTTCTATCTTTACTTTTTCTCCTGGGGAAGTTCCTTTCCCTCCCCCTGCACACACACACATGCAAGTGTGCGTGCGTGCTCTCTCTCTCTCTTTCTCTCTTTCATGAATAAATACATATTTTTAAATTTAAAATAAATAAATTAGCTATACCTTCAATTTTCAGCTCTGATATTTACAGTTTGAAAACCATACACAAACTTGTTCTTCTGTGTCTGACTCACTTCACTTAACGTCATGTTGTCCAGGTCCAACCATGTTGTCACATATGCCAGGGTTTCCTTCTTTTTAAAGGCTAAATAATATTTTCTTGCATATGTATACCAAATTCCTTTATCCACTCCTTGGACATTTGGGTTGTTTCCACATAGTGGCTATTACAGTTCTGCAGGTAACAAGCAAGTAGATATGTCCTCAAGATCCTGATTTCGATTTCTTTGGCTTTATACCCAGAAGTGGAATTGTTGGTTCGTATAGTATTTATATTTTTTATTTTTTGAGGAACTGCCATACTGTTTTCCCTAGTAAGTTGCACCAATGATACCACTTATATGAGCAATCTAAAATAGTCAAACTTAGAGAAGCAGAGAGTATGATGGTGGTTACCAGAAACCGGGGGAAGAGTGAAATGAGGAGTTATTGACCAGGAGGTATAAAGTTTCAGTGCTATAAAGTGAGTAAGTCTTAAAGATCTATATAGCATCATGTCTATAGTTAACAATATTGTATAAAATTTTGCTAAGAGAGTAGACTTTGTTTACTGTTTTCACAGAAGAAATAAATAGGGAAGGTAGGAAGATACTTTGGGAGATAATCAATACGTTTATGGCACAGATTGTCATGGTTTCATGAGGGTACAGTTATCTCCAAACTCAAATTTTATATATTAAAATGTGTCAATAATACCTTAATAAAGTGGGTTTTTTTTAATGTATGTCAGTCATACCTTAATAAAGTAGTTTAAAAAAAAACCAGAGACTATTTAGCCTTTCTTGGGCTCAGTGATCAATTGTTTCTGATTAACATGATTATAAATTTGTTATTTTGTTGAGTCTCCTACTTAAATACTCTTATAGTCTTTTGCACATCTCTATCCACATTGATTTCATTTAGCAATTCATAATCTAGTCTCTTACTTTCTTTCCAGCCATATATTCAAGCATTTGTTTAGTACAATACACACGGGCTAGTTTTATCTGTGGTTACTCAAATTTGTCTTTTTATATTTAACATGCCCTTTATTTTGAATGCCTTTCTTCTTTAACTACCTACCTAACATATTCTTTGTCTTCCAAGTTTTAACCAAAGTGATAATTTCTCTAAGAATATCTTCTACAACTATCTCTCTGATCTATGACAGAATGAAATGTTTTATCCTTTGATTGCTTATGGCATCATCTATTATCCTATTTTTTAAAGATCTTGTTCATTAGAAACCTGTCTGTTGTGCTAGGGCTACCTTCTTTTCCTTCCTAGATCTGTTGTCTAAAAACAATTGTTTGCATGCAGTCAAATGGCCCCATCAATTATTTAGCCTACTTGTGCTATGGGAGGGATATATTTAACAGGAAAGACAGTGATGGTAAAGAATCCTAATGTTTAGAAATATCTATGGTCTTTGACCTCAGAAGTGAAGAAATACAAATAAATTAGTTCCTAAACCCTAGGATTCCATAGAAAACCTATGAGCAAGATAAAAGAGTTTCACTACAGGAGTAGCAGATATGAATTTTCATGCTTATATCAAGATTAACAGCCAATTTTGTACATTGATAGAGTATAGAAAAGCAGCTCACTCCACTACTGGTGAGAGAATCTATGTCCTTGACATCCATGTCCCATGCATAGAGTACCTGGTGTTCATGCAGAACTTCCTAAAAAACAAAGAACAAATTTTAAGTGTAACGAAGGCATATTTTTTCAGTTGAAAAGATTTTTAAAAGAGCAGTGGTCCCTCCCAGAATGTTTAGAATTTACCCTGAAGGAAATAAATAAAAAATGTATGAAAAAGGGAGAAAAACCCATGATAGATAAATCATAAATTAGTTAATGAGCCCAGTGATTGTAAATGGAAGTGAGGACTCCTCACTAACTTTTTTAGGCTTTGAAGATTTAACAAAGCCAAGAATATCAAGATGACATAGGTGCCATCAGAGGGAGACATTGGTAGCTTCTGTAGCTTAACTGAATATCAAGAAACAAAAGAGAATAAAATATTGGGTGATGATGCAAGTAAAATTCTGCATTCTAGTCTTGGGGGGTGCAGTTTAACAGGAGGATGTAGTTAGAGGGCCTGTGTGCAGAATATGCTAGTACTGGAGAATCGATTATGTGAAGTGCTTCCTTTGTTAGAAGGGCCCTTTTTGTTAGTTTGGTTAGGCCCCTGGATTTTCTGGGGATGGGCAAAAAGCATATCATCAAAATGAGCCAGGAACTGGGGCAGGACCTCCAGGTCAGTACCAGAGATGCAGAATTGTGCCATTTCCCCAGGCAGACTCAAACATAGAGGAACACAGTAGTCCTTAGGTAAAGAGTCAAATGAAGTAAAGCATGGGAAAGGCAGTCAGGAAGTAGAGATAGACAGAGACAAATGGCTCAGAATATAGGTCCTTATGGAGGCAGGGAAAGCACAAGGCAAATTAGTATAAAAATTCAACGAACATGGGCACTGGGAAGATAACGTGGACTTCTTCAAATTTTTGAAGAACATGAATGGACTAATTTAAAGAATATTAGAAACTCTAAGTTTAGATACAGATAATAAAGTTAGAAAATTATGGGGAGAAAGGAAGATTCCTAGGGGACACTTTTGGGCTATGAAACAAAAGCTTTTGGGGGATTTGGCAAAGGAGGATTAGCTGTAAGGAACCTACCTAAACCCCACTTTCATAGGTGCATCCTTCAGTTTGCAGCAAACAGACAAGAACTTTCAAGAATAAGTTACATGTGCATGGAGCACTGGGTGTTACACATAAATAATGAGTCTTGGAACACTGCATCGAAAACTAATGATGTGACTAACAAAATAAAAAGAATAAATTACAGGGGCACCTGGGTGGCTCAGTGGGTTAAGCCTCTGCCTTCAGCTCAGGTCATGATCTCAGGGTCCTGGGATAGAGTCCTGCATCAGGCTCCCTGGCTTCCCCCTCTCTCTCTGCCTACTTGTGATCTCTCTCTCTGTGTCAAATAAATTAAAAAAATCTAAAATAAAATAAGTTGCATTTAGACAGTGTCTAGTGGAGTGATTTTATGTGGAAATTATAATGAGGATACATGGAACTGAGGCCTTTGATTCACTCTATTCGAGGTTCAGAGTTTTTAGTTTCTCTCTCTTCTTCCTATGCCCCACCCCCGAACCCCTTACTGCTTTCCATTTCTTGCCTTTATATGTTTACCTTTATTTTTACTGAGTGAAAATGTATTATGAAATCACAAATGTTGGTTCTACTGGTGAGGAAGTGGAAGTGGGGCTGGAAGAGCTGGAGACCGTTCCTCAGCCACCCGGGGGGAAGTGCTTTACACATGCAATTCTCTAGTACTAGCATGTTCTGTACAATGGGGTATTTGCCCAGTCTATGCTCCTGCCATAGGCTGGCTATCTTTTCCTAAGGTTAAAGGTTGCTGAATGGAATGGATTCCTAAAATTGAATTCTAAGATCTGATGGAAGAAAACAAACTTGCAAGTCTTTATGAATTTGAGAAGGATCACAGATTTGAGAAATAATTGATAGAAGCTAGGATAATATTTTTAAATGAAATCTGAATTTAGGAAAAAATACTTTTGAGAAATTCTAGTTCAGTATCTGTCTGAGGATAGCATGCATTTGAAGGTGGTTTAGGGTCCAGAAAACATATGTAAGAACTCTGTGGGATATAATGAATCCAACCCATAAAAAAGCTTTTATGGTCCAGTCTGAGTCAAGGGTTAGCTTGTGTGGATGATACTGAGATAGAAGGAGAGTTTTGAAATGACTGAAGAAGTTCCTGTGGAGGAAAATAAAGCAATTGGAAATAGATCATAGAAGAAAAGTGGGATATGCAACATGTATTGTTTGAAGGGAATCGATTTCCAGATTCTCCACTTTCATTATACTGTTTTTATAAAACTCCCTTAGAACTTGCCTGAATTCACACCAGCCCTTTTTGTACTTTAAACCATAAGGGCACACTCCTCACTCTACCTCTCCTAACCCAAATCTTAAAATATTACATTGGCCGAGTTGTAAAATCCTCCTGGTGATGAGAGGATAAAGTGCAAACAGCAGCACTGATTTGCAGGAAGTTTCCCTTAAAGATTTTTCAAGCCATTCTAAATCATAGAGCTTACTGATTATGCTTGTTTATACATTTTTCTTCAAGGGTAAAACATGTCATTTATTGTGATGTACTGAACTTTCAACAGCGTAAGTTGTAGAGGCTTTTGGCCCTCATGCTTTTAAACCAGCAGTTCTTAATGGGAGGTGATCTTGCTCCCCAGGTAACTTTGTGCAATATCTAGAGCCATTTTTTGTTGTCATAAATGTGTGTGTTGGTGCTACTGGCATCTAATGGACAGAGGTCAAGGATACTGCTGAATATAGTTCAAGTGCACAGAATCTCCATCCCCACCAGTGTCAGTAGTTCAGAGGTTGTTGGGAAACATTATTTTAAATGTAAGCAGAATCCTTTTTAGATTACTGTATTTTTCAAAAGTGCAATAGATAAAACCTCTGGGTAATTAAATTTATTTTTCCAGTGACAATGATTTCTCTTTTATTATATATTATAGAATATTTAATATATACTATTTAGTATTTTTATCAAAGATTTTATGTATTTACTTGAGATGGAGTGAGAGAGCACAAAGTGAGGAGGGAGGGCCTGAGCGAGAGGGAGAAACAGACTCCCCACTGAGCAGGGAGCCTGACGCAGGGCTCCATTCTAGGACCCTGAGATGATGACCTGTGCTGAGGGCAGATGCTTAAGTGACTGAGCCACCCAGGTGCCCCTATTTAGTATTTTAAAAACAAACTTCTTTAAACTTGAGACAAAAAAAGTGTAGATATTAATTTAAAGGTCTGAGGAGAATGAAGTTGTCTTTCTCTGTGTTCAGAATAATAATTTTTCCTATTTTTATAATATTTTAATAATTTTTCTATGGTTCACTCTGTAATCTCCATCAGCAATTTGTTAAAATATTTCCTTTTTAATGAGGTCTTCCCCAACCATACTATTTAAAATTATAATCTATCCCCATAACCATACCTCCTGTTGCTCTTCTTTGCTTGGTATTCCATGTCACTTACCACCATATACTGTATATTTTACTTCATTATTTTGAAGTGATAAAATAATCCTTCCTCCTCCTAATTGAACATCAGTTCTGTTAGGGATATCCTGTTTGATTCAGGGCTGCATTCCCCACAACTAAAGAATATATTGCAAAATATAGGTACTTAGTAAACATTTGCAAAATGAATGAAAAATCCCATTGTAATGGGGAGAAAGCTTTGAAAAGATTCTAGGGAGCAGTTGGAACATAGTATGAGTAAGAAATGGGAAGCATACAGAGGAAGCATACAGAGGAAATCCATGAATTTTTCTCCTGCAGGATACCCAGGAAATGTGATTGAGCTTTGCAGCCAAGAGATGCCCCTCAGAATTCTAGACTACCTGGAGAAATTGGAACTGCCCAGATCTGAGTAATGAGTAACTAATCACCTAGCAAAGGGGAACAGACAGAAGGGTAGAGTCTGACATGAAGAGCAGTGTTGAAAATGATACCAGGGAGAGCTCTGGTGAGAATTATTGAGCTTTTTACTTTAGCTAGTAGGTCAGCTGACTTGGATTGACATTTAAAACTAAAATATATCCAAATTTCAGCATTTATCATGTAACTATCTTGTATGGCAAACACAAAGACACAGGCCCTGGCTTGATGTTTGTGATCAATAGCCGAGAACATAGAGTAACAGGTTTTGGAGAACCAGGCTGTTCATGGGAAAGCACTTGCTTTGTGGCATTCCAGGAATGACTGACAAGAGAAGAAGGTCCAGGACATGCCAAGTGGTGAGGGCAGGCCATTAGTAATGGCGTAAGGGCTTTTCAAAATTAGAAATACTTACCAGTCTGCAGTGCTCCGGTTGGAATATTTTTGTGTAATCTATTTTGCAGGAGAAACAAACAAACAAAAACCCTTCTATTTGCACACAGCTTCCTGCTATGATGTTTTCACACAACCATTCTGGTTAAGAGACACTCTTTGTTGTGGAGCCATTGAAGTGACTGGAGAGGCTGGTAAAGTCACTTTTCTGGGAGACTCATTATTTGAATGATTGTTTGATGGAACCATTCATTCAATCAACAGACAGTAGTTGGTAGTCTGCTCTGTGCCAATCAGATCAGTAAGTAGTGTGTCATGCTTAAGAACCCTGGTGTTGTAGTCACACAAATCACAGCTCTTGTATTTTACAAAGCTGAGTTTTTTGAGAAAGAGTTAATTTTTGCATCTCACTTTCAACATCTATATAAGGAAGTAAATCGTAGCTTGCACATACCATGCTGGGTGTTATTGCATGTCAATGGAGAAAGGCTTCCAGCAGAAAGTGAGTTCAGTAAATGTATCAATACTTTTTTGCCACTTCACTAAGGAAAGAGAGATGCTGAGGAGAGCATGAAGGATCACTCTATGTGTGACCCATAGGTGGGGCTTAAAAATATTTCCAATAACTTAAATGTCCACTGGAGGTTAAGCTTAAATCTTGAAGTTGAACATGACCTAAAAAGTTATGTAAGGTGGTATATGGATCACCTGTTCAATATGTCATGTAGAACCATGCCAACAAACAGAAGGAAAAGTAGGTATTTTTGAAGCCTGTGCAACAGGATAATCACAGGATAAGCTTATCATGGGATAAGCTGTGTGGCTACACTGGATAATGTGAGGTGAGACCCCTCTCTTGAAGGTTACCAGCAGGAAAGTGTGAAAGCCTTGTTCCCTAGTCATCTTGAGATTCTGAATCATAAAGCAAAAGGAATGCTGCTCCCATTTTGGGCTGTGTATTCTCAAGGGCTATTTATCTGCCTCAAGCTCACTCACTCTTTCTCCCTCTCTCCCTGTCACTCTTTTTCATTGTTACTAATTTGATGGCCAATTCTGCAAACAGATGAATTTTGAAACATTGAATGAGTCAAAGATAAATATGTGGAAAAAAGGATTACTGATAGATGGAATTAGAGGTATTAAAGATTAGACTGATAAAACAGCCAAACCTCTAAAGTCTCAGAGTCCTGTAGTCTTGATACTGGATGTCTCTAAGGAAATTAACTGAAGGAATTGAAGTATTTGATTGGTCCTCAGATTTCTAACACAGCTATACTGAGTTCCCTTTAGGGAATATTGGAGGAGAGGCTGCTCATCATACTTTGACTTGTATATGGTTAGCTTTCCACTGGAAAATTATGGAAATTCCCTAACAACTGGACTGTCAGGAAATAGTTTACCTATTGCTGTGGGTTATTCTTGCTGCATATTTTAAAAACAATCTTAAAGAAAATGCCAAAGAATGAGGAAGAGGTTGGTAGTAATTAAATAAAACCTGTTTGCACAATGGAAATGTGTACCAAGCCATGTGTTTCTAGGGTGACTCAGAATACACAAATCACAAGTCATTTATAAACCTCATGTTTGTGAATATCCTAATGTATCCTAAGGTGAAAGATTTTGGATAACATAAATTACTGTTGTAAAAAGTTAAAAATAACAGCAGTAGTATTGACTTTATGACTATGAAATTGCTTTTCTCTTTGTAACTTGTTTTATTTATCTTAATTATTTCTTGTTAACTTAAATTTTGAATTTTAAATTTTGAAAGTTGCCATTTGTGTGTTTGGAATGTATCTTTTACCCTAATGGTCTGAAGCTACTTTCTGGAATTTTTCAATTGGTACAAGAGAACTTGGCTAGGAATTGATAGTCACATTTCTAGATTATCCGTATTTGAGTATATGAATACAGATAGGTTCACTACTAGAAATTCACTATCCCAAGTACTGACTTACTATAGTTACGTTTTTTGTTTTCACTGGTCCTTTTCTTTCTTCTCTCGATCTTCTGTTCTTTTAAGTTTACTGCTCATGTTTGGTATGTAATGTGGGATTGCTGTAGAAGTTCCTAAAATAGGAATGAGTCAAATGTGAGACAGCTAGGTTATTGAGTATTATTTTCAATTTGTCTGTGTGTTTCATAATATTGAAGTAATAGGTCCTCTTCAGGGTAAGTCTCTGAGGAACACTGATTAGGTGATTAGGTGATTAGGTGATTAGGTGATTAGGGCATCTTCAAAACGAAACATTGACAAGTATGCTTTTAACAACCGAGTTGATGTATGAGAAGGACTACTGGTATCATGGAGAAGTGAGTAGCGTGAGAGAGGCATCACTGCCAACATGTGCCAGTCATGCTGAATGTTCTGGGATGCATGACATGCCAGAGAACAAAGGTAAGAGGCATGAGAGGTGAGTTAAAAGCACTCTTGAGATTTAGGAATAGCCAATATCCCAGCTGGAATTATCTAAAAGTTTTTCTCTGCTGAAAACAAAACAAAACAAAAAACCACGACCTTCCCCCCTCCAACCAAAGCAAGGAGTGCTCTTATATTATTGAATGAAGTGGTCAAAGCAAAAAAACCCTATAAGTCAGGAGGAAACCTGTGGTCTGTAAATGCCCACAGACTGCCTGTGGCATTTAGTGTTTGTTTAGTAGGGTAGTGAAACTTTCATAAAATCAGGATTATCAAGATTTAACTTGAGACTATATTATTATTTTCCTTTCTATCTCATTCTTCTTGTTTGCCTCCCCCCGCCCCGCCACCACCGACAGGTATGTATAGTTCAGCCATCTTACTCCACTGTTAGCATGTATGTGTTGAATCTGAGCATGGATATTAAAAGTGAGACTTGATCAAGATAAGCATTTAAAGAGTATGACTAAGGGCAAAAAGGTGGTATCTGTGCATGGTTAGAAAGATACTCCTTGTGGTTTTAGTAACTGGCTCCCTGTTTTCAATGAATAGGGACCACCTGAATACCTTTACCAGAAAAATATACAGCAGGATTTTCTGTACCATCAGGTAGTCTTAGACTAACCCTTTTGTCCTGTACATCAAATACTCTGACCATAGATGGGGAGGCTAGTGTCCGAAAAACTGCATTCCAGAAAGAATATCCAGGGGAAAAAAAAACTATGAAATTTGATTGAGTGTCCATTAAATTCTTGCTAGAATTTCTTAATACATGTGAATTGAAGTTGAGGACATTCTTAATTTGAAGAAACCCAGGGAATTTGAGAGATGGCTGAGACTGGTTAAAGTATATGAAATAACATAAAAATAGGTTTTAAATTAATGATAATAAAATATGAGAAATTCTTATTCAGAGCTGGAAACACTGCCATTAAATTTGTTTATTGGGATTATATACTCAGTGGCATTTATTTTTAGGCATCAGAAAACTTTGATAGTAAAATTGATGAGGAATCTAAAATTACTGATTAACAATAGAAGAGTGAGCATTGCTTAAAATAAATTTTTAAAGGCTATGGACAGACAACTTCTGTTTTACTTTAGATTAAAGGGCTCACAGTACTCTGACTCCCTTGGGAAAAACAAAACAATTGGAACAAAAGGAAAATTTCTTTCTATGTGTCTAATGAAGAACAGTGACTCAAGGAAGCTTTGATGAACTGAATACCAGAGAAAGCAAAACCCTTCATAGGATGGCAGAGTTGCAGTGCTATTTCTGGAAATGAGCAGAGCGAGGAATGGGTTGCCACAGAAGCAGATAATAGAGAGGGAAAAGATGATATAGTTGAGAATTGAATGACATAAGTTAGATGACTAGTATATAACCCTGAAGATCCCCAAGTGCAAAAGTAAATCACTAGGACTAAAAATTTTCTTCTTCATTTCTAACTTGTGCGAGACAGCAGGAGTAGAGGAGGGGTTAGAGAATGGAGAGAATTATGTTCTTAAACTTCCTTATGGTACTTGGGTTCTAGGGCTGTACCTTAGTTAAATCAAAGCATGTTATCAAAGCATATCAAGTTACAATTAAATAAAATTACAGTCTCAATTGCTCCTAGATCAAATAACGGCAAAACCAACACAAAGCAGAGGAAGTTTTGGGCTGAACTAATTACAGATGAACTCAGCCTATTTAATGCTGGTTCAAAACTCATTCAATTATGAAAAGAAAAAACAATGATCAGCCTCACCCTGTCTCACAAAGGAGGAGACATGGCATGTTCTGTAATAAATAAAGTAACATAATATTATTCTGTCTCTACCGTTTTAAACAAAGTGTAGAATAATCTTAAAAAAAAAAAAAAAGTAAATAAATAGGAAACCACAACCCCAAGTCAAGAGAAACCACATTTATTAGAAGGGTATGCAGATCATCAGTCATTGGAGCTAGCATACACATAACTCTAAAAGAAATATTTTAACTTTGTTTAAAAAATTAGAGAAAGTAGGGCACCTGGGTGGCTCAGTGGGTTAAGCCTCTGCCTTTGGCTCAGGTCATGGTCTCAGGGTCCTGGGATCAAGCCCCACATTGGGCTCTCTGCTCAGTAGGAGCCTGCTTTCTCCCCCACCTCTGCCTGTCTCTCTGCCTACTTGTGATCTCTGTCAAATAAATAAAATCTTTTAAAAAAAATAAGGAAAGGTTTAAGTAAAAAAACCAGGAACATCATGTAGATAAATGAAAACTAAAAAGAATAAAATACAGATCCTGTAACTAAGGTAATACCTGATTTCAAAAATGCATTAGATGGGTTTAAGAACAATTTGGTGATTAAAGAAGGAAAAATAATGGAACTTGAAGGCCAGTCAATAGAAATTATCAAAACTTGAGAGAGAGAAAAGTATGTGGGAGAAAAAAAGGAAATAAAAAAAAAAAAAGAAGAAGAAAAAGGAAGAGAAAAAAAGAGAAGGAAAAGGGAAAAAAAAAAGAAAGAAAAGAAAAAAGCATATGAAAAGAGTCAAAGGAATGTCAGAGGCTTATGGGATAATTGCGAACAGCCTAACATAAATGCAAATGGATTCTCAGAATTAGAGGTGTGAGAGTGAATAAAGCACAAATACTTATTTCTTTATTTAAAAAGATTTTATTTGTTTGAGGGGGGAGAGAGGGAAGGGGGCAGAGGGTGAGGGAGAGGGGGCTAGCAGACTCCTCGTTGATCATAGAGCCTGATGCAGGGCTCAGTATCAGGGCCCTGAGGTTGTAACCTGAGCTGAAACCAAGGGTTGAATGCTTAACAGATTGAGCCACCCAGGTGCACCACCACAATTTAAAAAAAAAAAAATAAAAAAAGATTTTTCTTTTTCAATTTTGAGGAAAATCATACATGCACTGATTAAAGAACTTGGCACAGGCCAAGTAGGTTAAATAACCACTGTAATCAAACTGTTGAAAACCAAGAGGCAAGATAAAATACTAAAAAATACCCACGATAGCAAGAGACATACTGATGAATTACCATAAGAAATAAAAGTTACTTCTTATCAGGAACAAGACAAGGCAGGAGACAATAAAAGGCCATCTTAAAATACTTAAAGGAAAAATGTCAACCTAGAATGCCTTTATCCAGCGAAAATGTATTTTGCAAATGAAAGCAAATATTTTAGATAAATGAAGCTTAAGAGAATTTGTTTCTAGCAGACTTAGACTATATGAAATGCTAAAAGAAATTCTTGAGACTAAAGCAAAAAAGTAACAAACTGGGATCTTAAAAGCAAGAATATGGAAAATGGGAAATTATAAAATGTGTATATTATCAAGAATTGTTTTCCCTTTGAATAATTTGTTTAAAAATGACTTAAAAGGGAAAATAATACATTATAAAGTTCATAAAAACTGTAGAAGACTATGACAACAATAGCACAAGGGATAGCACAGTGATGAATTGAAATACATTTATGATTTTATTGCATTTATGTGAAGTAGTATAATATTATTTCAGAACAAACTGTCATAAATTCAAAAGGAATGTTTTAATTCCTATGGTGACCACTAAATATTTACAAACAAATACAACTCAAAAGGCAATGAAGGAGGGAAAAAATTATAATTCAGTGCAAAAGAAAGCAGGCAAGGAAGGAGAAAGAAACAGAGAGGACAAATAGAAATCGATCAGGAAGATGGCTGACTTAAGCCTGATAGTATTAATAATTTAATTATATGAAAATCATTTAATCAATCATGTTAAAAAACAGATTGTCAGACAGGATACAAAAACAATATTGGATACAAAGCCACTGAGGAATTCTTTTTAAATTTAGAAGGACATACAGGCTGGAAGTAGAAAGATAAAAATATAAACTGTGAAAATAGTTCTCATGATAATATGACTATATTAATATTAGGCAGAGGACTTCACTAATGGAATATTACCAGGAGAAAAGACATTCCATAATGATAAAGGGATATTTCATTGAGAAAACATAGGAATCCTAAATGTGTATGTACCTTGTAATAACAGACATTTTAAGTATATGAAGCAAAATTTAATAGGTATAAGAAAATAAAGACACAATTACAATTGTATTTGCAGATTTTAACATTCCTTCCCAATAATTGAAAGATTACACAAAATATAGTAAAAATATGAGAAGTTCAGATAACAATGTCCACTACATGATTCAGTAGATATTTTTGGACTCTAAGCCCAGCAAGATCAGAACACATATTCTTTTCAAATGCAAACGGAATATTCTTTGAGATAAACAATATACTGGGTCATAGGATGTCTCAATGGCAAATGACTGAAACCACAGAGTATGCTTTCTGACCATTATGAATTAATTTAAAAATCGGTACCATTACAACATCCTGAAACATCCCCAAATGTTTGGAAGGGAGACCACATATTATTTTAAAAAACACTGTGCTGAAGAAATAACAAGGAAATACAGAAAGTATTTCAAATTAAGTGATACATTTTTGAAAATACAATTACTTGTGGGATGCTGGTAAGTGATTCTTTATAGAGAAATGCATGGCCTAAAATGTAAACTTTAGAAAAGAAGACAGATTTCAGAATCAATGATCTAAGTGTCCATCTAAAGAATCTGTAAAACAGCAAATCAGAGAATGTACAGAGGTTTTGATACTAGCAAATAGTTGAGGGAAGAGACTTCATAATTAGTTTTGCACATGCTAAGCAGAGAAGGCTTGAGTTGACACTCATCCAACATAATCTATATGTATATGTCTCACTGCTCTCCCCACTGCCACACCACACATAAGCACACATGTACACACACACACACACACACACACACACACACACACACACACTTTCTCTCTGGAGAACCCTAATGGGTAAGGCAGATAGGAAGTCTTCAACCCCCAGGTCGGTCTGAGTGTGTCTTAACATGGCACACAGAAAATTTCGTTCATGCATTCATTTTAGCTGTGGTGACTTTGTTGTAGAAGTTCCAGAAATATTAAATATAATGCCAGGGCATGAACTTCCAAAAAAGAGGAAGTAGGGGAAGCATCATTCAAAATGATGCAAAAGTTTCATGAAACCTCTATAAATGGATTATGTTCCATAATAGTAGCAATCATAATCATTTTTTTTAAATGGTACAGCTGTTTAATCCCTAGGATTCATTCATTTCTATAGGACTAGTTGTGCTTCCTACTGTGGCCAAAAAGTTTTGTTTGGATATAATAAACCTAGCTTTGTAATTTACCTCTCTCTCTCTCTCTCTCTCTCTCTCTCTCACACACACACACACACACACACACACACACACACACACACACACTATTTCCTTCGGTTTTCTGGCATTTTCTAGTTTGTGTAAGAGTTTCAAGATGAATTTTCTTCAGTCTGCAATGGGGTAGACATCATGCTTATGCAACCTTAAGGAGCCCATTCAAATTTAGGAGAACCAGAAACTTATTCTGAGGAGACACAAAGAACTGCTGATACCGTCACAAGGAGTCCTTCTGTGTTAGAGTTTAGAAGGTGGAAACAGAGCTCCTGGAGTTGTATTTTGAAGATTTGTTCAGGAAGATCAGTATTAGCAGGCTTTACCCTCTGGGGGCCTCAAAAGCAGGTAAGCAGGGCAGGACCAGAGAGACCAACTTCTTCTGGAGGGAAGGAGAGCCCAGTGCAGGTTGGTGCAGAATGCACCAGAAACTTTTATGGCGAACTTTTTTTGGGATCCAGTTTTACAAATAAGCTTGTTGCCTCAGTGTATAGGGTCTTTTCACCCACACTTCGGACATTACAGGAAACAAACAGTTTCCTTCCTTCAATTTTGTCAAGCTGGCTATTTATCACAACAACAGAACAAACGGGGATAGGCCTTCTAAAATTGATGTTGAGATTGGCAGTCATGACAGCTCCCCCAGTTATAATTGCACACGTACCAACAGTAGAATCAATCATGTTTGCAATGGCACCTCCGTGAATGAATCCAGGTATTCCTTGCAGGTAAGGACCTCCTTGCAATATGCAAGCTGTCCTATTTTCAACATGATTATAATTATTAATATATTTTTTCCTTCCACACATTGCAAAGCACTGTTCAGGGCCAGCGCCCCTCACTAGAAAGTTTATTGCATAAAATAAACTAAATAAATAAAATAAAAATTGCATTTTAAAAATAGTGTGGGCACCACTGAGGTTCATGTCAGCTTTCCATTGAGGGTGAGAGGGTAAAAGCCAACTCATCTGGAAGCATCAGCAGCTTTCTGGTACTGGGCAGGGGTTCCGTTCTAATGCTACTAGTCTCTGGGAGGCGGCTGTAGACAGGAGGCAGCCTGTCCACCCAACCCAAGTGAGCCCTCCAGGGAGGCCCCTGGCCACACCATCAATCCCCGGCCAGCCCCTGTCCACCTGGGGACTGAGGCACCTGAGGCTCTTCTTGGCCTGGTTTTGTGGGGGAGCATTAATGCTGGCTGTGGGGGTGCGGGACAGAGATAAGGACCCACTTTTCCATTTAGAAGGCTTTGGTGTGCTGGGCATAGGCGTGCACCATCTTCCGTGATGGGGACAGAGAAGCCGTGTGGCAGCCCTCCCCTCCCCTGCTGCCCACCACCTCCTCTGTTCTATTGCACAAGTTACCCTGCTCCACAGGGCTGGGCAGGTGACTCAGCAGCTGAATCACCCTAAGGGAGAGGTGGGAGTAGATTCACCTCTTAACAGTGACAGGCAGTCTCCACCAGAGGAATGCTCTGTGGAATCTACTTTTCAAAGCAAGAGATTTCAAGGAGAGGCTATGGTAGTAATACTGTTAATCTCTCCATATATTATTTTCTAATCATTTTCACTTTGAAGTAGTATGTTTTACTTTTACTTTTTAAGATTTTCTTTGACAGAGTGTGCACAAGTAGGCAGAGAGGTAGGCCAAGAGTGGGGGGGAGGCAGGCTCCCTGCTGTGCAGGGAGCCCAATGTGGGGTTCGATCCCAGGACCTTGGGATCATGACCTGAGCTGAAGGCAGATGCTTAACCGACTAAGCCACCCAGGTGCCCCTGAAATAGTATGTTTTAATACCCTGTCTTCCTCCTCAAATTTTCCATTGTCTAATAGTCACCAGTAATTTTTCAAAAAAGAGTTATCTGTGGATTTGGTGGCAGGGAGGAGGCTGGTATCTGGGGGAGTTAGAATGGTGTTTCCTAGAGACACATGTGGAGGAATTTTTCTGTGATGTACAGAAAAATTTTTGCTCCCTTGAAATGTTTTCTTTAAGTCCATTGTTTTCTACATAAGACTGTTGGACCCACTTTTTGGTCTTAGGATCTGTATTGTGAACCTTATGTTTTAGCATTAAGTGGTAATTTATTAAGGAGGTTTATTCCAGATAAAAATTCCAAATAAGTATGTCCCAGTTTTGTTGGAGGAAAAAAATATGTTTCTGAGCATTCAAACTTCAAACTCTCCAGGTAAATATTAATAGCAATTATGAACCCTATGCATTTGAGAAACATTGCTGGAAGAGAACAAACACCTTTAAGTATGGAAACCAGGAATCCCACCCACAGTGTGTCATTCAGATAAGCAGATCCATTTAACAAGGCAGAGGAAGATAGTTTTCCCTCTTGCTAGAACTATGTGTCCCAGACTTGGTAGATAATGTTTCTTTGCAACACAGGCCAGATAGGGAAGCCTATGTGTGACTGTATTTTCCAGCCCACTCTCAAGTGTCACATTATATTGAATGATGAATGTAAACTTTTCCATTGTGTTATAAAATATTAACAGACTTAGAGCAATGGACTTCTCTAATAGACATCCTCTGAGAGAATATACACCTAATAAGAAATAGCAAGCTGTAGGAGAATCTTAGCTGTGTAGAAACCTTAGTGGGGGTAGGGGGAAGGTTGTCAATAGGAATACATTTTCTGATAGTAAATAGAAGGTTGCTTTCTTCTGATGCAACCACACTGTAACCGCCCCGTGCCCCGTAACCGCCCCGTGCCCCGCTCCCCACCCCCGAAGGAACAGAGCAAGTAATATTTCAGAAATAATATTTAAGAATTAAGACTTCAGAACTAATACTGTATTTGACCGTTTTTTCTTTTAAAACTATTTTCAATATCAGTATCTTTTGTGTATCAATTTCTCTCTCTTACCCTTATATTTTCCCAGATTTGTGATGACTTTCCTTGTTCAGTTAATGATAGTTAATATGGTAACTCCAACTGGCTGTATAATCATGGTAAAAATGTGTGTATGTTGTTAAAAGGTAGGATTAACCAGGAATGTCAGGGTTTGAAGTTATATGAGAAGAGAAAGAAAAGGCAGGGGGAAATAGCCAGATTCCAGTTCCTCTGTGGTCTAGGTGACCAAAGACTTCCTTGTCTGGGAAGAAAGACTCCTCTTGGTCCTCTGCTCTATTTTGTGCTGTGTGCTATGGCTGTTAGGGGTTGTGAGGTTTGAAGATGAGGACATGAAGATGAGGAATAAGGTTTCAGGTGAAATCATCAAGGTATGGATGTGATAGTGTACATATGCATTTCACTGGACTTTAGAATTTCTTAGCTAACATATAAACCAAAGTAGACTAATAGATGTGAAGTAGACTAGACAATTGAGAAACACGTTTAAGGTTACCTGAACTTTTTAAGGTCTTCTAAAGAAAGGAAAAACAAGTTCAGGGAAACACTTCTCAAGAGTAAGTTTATTTACTAAAACAAAACAGCAACAATAACAAAACCCAGATATAATTGGTGGGGGGAACAACATGGGAAAATGTTCTAAAATTTAAAAATTTATACCTTTATAACAATTTTTTGATAACCTTTGGGTCTTAGTTTTGTTACCTCTGAAATCGAGTGAATATTGCCTCCTTCATAAAGTCACTTAGCAGAATAAATGAAATGATGCTTGTCATCTGATTTCAGTGCCTAGCAGTCAGTATGGATTCAGTAGATGTAGCTATAGTCATTTTTCATTATCCTTCATATAAAGAACAGAGACCCTGGAGGAGGTTAAGGAGGAGTCCCTTGTGAGTGATTGAACTACAAAAGTCATAAACTATCTCCAAGAGTAAGATGCTCTCCATTGAAAATTAAGTTCTCTTGTCAGAAACAAAATATTAAGAAATTATACTGCAACCTATTGAGTACACATGACTTCTAAAGTATGTTAGAGAAAATACAAAAAATACAATGTTTGAAGTTGAGCCAATTAGGCAAATAGGAATTATAGTGAATATATTTGAAACCCATGGGAAATGGCAAACTTCCTCATGCTAAGTGGCATATAGCTTATTCTGGGAATATTGAGCGGATATTCTTCCCCTTCACACCCAGTGCACAGAAACATAGTTGTTGACAGGAAGAGAGAGTGATGAAACTCAAGAAGTTAATTGCAGAGGTACGGTCACCAGCAGGTGACTCCTGGGCTAGAAGGGCTATGTATTACCCACTGTCCCAGCAGCATGGAAGGGGAGGGTGTTTTCTGCTCAAATGGGAGAGTGGTCATTTGCTGGTCTGGCCAGCAGTTATCTTCATCAGTGTAACTGGTAGTGTTTCTGTGTCCTTAATCTTTCTCTTGGCTTTCCTCTCCCTCCTTCCACTCTCTTCCTTTGTTAAATCTTTTTGTTTGTTTTTAAAGAAATTTAAAGTTTTTTTTTTTTTTTTTTTTTTTTTTTTTACCCTTTTTTTTTTTTTTTTTTTTTTTTTTTTAGATTTTTGGTCTTATGTGTGTA
>ML103462.1:133922-168477 GCA_003697995.1 Taxidea taxus jeffersonii
TTTTTTTTTTTTTTTTTTTTTTTAGTTTAGCCCACTCTGGTGTTTTTTTTTTTTTAATTATGAAAATTGAGCTTAGGGGTGTATAAATTACAGAAAATTGAATAAAGTCTCTCTCCATAATGCTTTTGGAGAGAAATGGACATGTTGGTGACTAAGAAATATTACAGCTCTAAAGTTGACTCCTGGCCCTTTACTTAGCATGTGTCAGATCTGGGGTGAGCTGTGTCATAGGGGCAAAGTGGTGGGGCAGCCAGCGGGGCTTCATAAGACCTGTCAGAGAACGAGGAAAAAGAACACAACCTGTGGTAAAAAATATTTGCTCAGCTGGAAATTTCTACTAGTAGGTTGTATCTTGGTGGAAATTTTAGAATCTGCCATGAATAAGATTCCAAATACTACCTGTCAAGATTGAATTAGAAAGAGAGAGTGATTGGGTGAGGAGTAAATCTGGTAACTGAAAATTATCCTAAGATTTCTTTTGAGACAAAATTTTGGACTATGGGACAAACATTTCTATCTTAAAATGTTCATAAAGCAAGAAGCATCACTGTTGAATCTTCAGCTGTAAAATCTCTTCTTTCAAGTTGTGAATATTGCTGTCTTTTCTACTTGTGAACATTTCACTCCATTAGCTTCATATCTAAGTTGAGCTTATGTGGGAGTGCTTACTTAAAGGTTCAACTGGGACAAAATGCCATGAAATGTGAAGGATGACAAAAATACAGTGACTGATAAGTAGCAAGAATGGTGTTCCCTAACAGTAGAGCAAAGGAATCTCTTCTTTTCCTTTTGAAGACTTGTAGCTTTCCTATAATATTTTATATACAGGTTAAGAACTCATGTCTGACAAGATAGAAGTGAATTTGTAAGTTCTTGAATTCTAGTATTTATAAATACTCCTGCAAAAGGGAAATGGTTATGGATTTGAAGAAGACCAGAAATACAGAGAATGTATTGGAAACCAGATGGAGTGTAAAGGAAATCAGTAATCCTTGGAAACCTAGGTGGTGGGTCTTGACAAGCAGTGAGGTGCAACTAAGCCTAATGGCTCACTGGTTGTGTGAGAGTTGGGCCCTTGCAACAAACATTCCAGATATAGCAGACAGAGCAATCTTTCAGAACAGGCTGATGATAGAGAAATCATGCTTAAGAAAGTAGAAGTGATGCCATCTGTACCCTTAAAACTGTGTTCCTCAATAGACTTCCTTTTCACAAAATAATTCAGATCGGTAGCCAGGGCACTGAGAATAACTCAGAACAGAAAAACCATGAGTTATAGTACTGGAACTGATGCTTTTAAGTATCTTATGGGTGTCATAAGGCTAAAATATCTGAATTCGGAAATTATTCTGCTGTCAAATTTTAATAAAATGCAAGGCAAATAAGATGAATAGAAGATAAAGTATAATAATCACTCAAATCTCATTCAAAAAACCAATTAAAGAATGTGTTTATGCAGACAAGTGTCTGTTTTCTCCATCCATTTCCTGGGTTAAACCAGAGGAGGGGCAGATCCAAAAAACATATTATTTAAGAGGGCACAGGTGAACTGCATCTAGGCACAGTTAAAAGCCATAGATAGTGTTAAGTGTTAGCAGTCTGAAAAGAGAATACAATATCCAAGAGATTTGAATTTGGGGATTTGAATTTGGGGAGATTTGAATTTGGACAGAATATTTCATGAAACTTATATGATTTATGGAACTTTACACTGATGACAAAGAAGTTTCAAATACTCACCATATTCCAAAGAAATCCCCAAATAATTGAGGTCTGACATCTTCCCAGGACTTAGTCATGGTCAAATAAGCACTGCTACTCAAACTGTCCTTCCTTTTTCCTCTATTCTGCTTATATAAAAGCACTACAGGGAGGTTAAATACTTCAAAGCACTCCTTTGAAATCCTATATAAGAGCCTAGAAATGAGTGATGTGGCTTGTGCTACCCTTTTCTGTTGAAGAGAAGGCGTGTGTCTGCCACCCACAAGCTAAGTGAACGTGGTTTTGAGAGAAATAATTTGTAGAGATGAGGGAAGTCTGAAAGGGGAGAGAATACTGGCATTTCATTTACCTTTTAGATATTTCCTTATGGAGTGATTTGCTGATCTGAAATCTGTGCCTTTTTGAATAGAGCTATAAGGTAATTGGCGGGGGGGGGGAGGACAAGGTGGATAAAGGGGCTGGGGAGGTAAGAGAAGGCAGCCAGGCAGCAGTCAGCCTGCCACCCTGTTTAAGAGGCCCTGGGAAGAAGGTGAGGGGTTTGAGCTGTCTTACAAGTACCTCACCCAAGAAGGTTGTTTACTGTGTGGATGACTCTCCCAATAGAGGCTGACTTTGTGGTAGAGAGTAGAATGAAATGAAGCTGGAATTAGATCTCCCTTCTTAGAAAATTGTGCAGCAGGGTGGAAGGTGTCTCTGCAAAGTTCTTCAAGAAACTCGCTTGTACAGAATCCACATTTGCAACGAGCTGAATATCGAGCTACATACAGTCACTATTTAATGAGAGAAAGAAGAGCAGCCAAAGGAGGCTCTAAAAGCAGGCTTAGAATCAAGAGCTATAACACTTCACTCCCCAGGCTTCTTGGCAGAAGTCTGCGGAGGAGGGGAAGAGAGAGAAAATTAAATGCTGTATGAGACTAAACATTAAAACAAGTATAAAGAACTTAAAAGTGGCTGGAAGTTAGGGAATCTGTCCAATATGTAATCATGCTATTAACATATCTCTCCAGGAAGCTGGTGCCCAGGTGGTCAAATAAGGAAGAGATTTTATTACAGACATCATCTGTGAGAGAAGGCAGGGAGGATCTAGATCTGGGAGAGTTAATCATCAGATGACAGTGCAGGATGACTCCAGATGAAGAAAAGAGGGCAGGAAGTTTGGGTAGAAATCTCATGATCAGCTCAGCAGTCTAGGGAAGCTTCAGCAAGGTGTTGGGGAAGTTGTCAGGCAAAGTTGCCGATCAGAGGAATTCTGTGTCTCCCTGAAATGGACTTGCGTTAGTGTCCTTGCTGTACTTACTTGATGGTAGCAGCCTGTGCAAAGTGTGGCCTTAGAATAAAGATAATGGATTTCAGAGCACAGCACTTAGTCTGTTACATTCCCTCTAGCTAATGGTCTAAAAGAAATACTCTCATGGCCTCCTCAATAGTTAAAGAAAGTAAAGGGGAGTTTATATAGCATGGGTAAAGGAAGTGTTGGGAAAAAAATTGAAGCTTGAGCACCGCAAGTTCAGACTGATCGATAAAGTGATTACATCAGACAGATTGATGAACAGATTGTAAGAACAGGAGAGACCTATTATTCAGGGTCTAGGACATGACTGAGGCAGATTTGCAGTGATCAAATAGCCCAGTAGCAGCCATGGCCTGGACAGGGGAAAGAGTGAGAACTGGCACCTTTAAAATAACATGGAATGTTAGGATACCAGTTTAAATATTTTTCAGATAATTTAGTTGCTAATGCTGTTTTTTATTTCTGTATTTACTTTGTGTCTTATTTTACCTTCTGTTTCCCTCCAGGGTTACTAATTCTATAAAAGAGACATTATTTAACTAAATGTTTTGAGATAAAAGCTTTAAAAACTGCTGCTTAAAAAAATAAATGTTTACTATGGACATGAGGATTTTCAAAAGTAGATGAAATAGTTTAATGGACTCAATATATCAATCCCTGCCTTCAGCAATTTTCAACAACTTGTTTGATCAAATTCCTTCCCCCTTTTCATCTCCATGGACTACCTGGAAGCACATTCAAGACATGATATAATTTTACTGTGGTTAAGCCTTCTAGTGCTCTTAAAAAATAATAGGTAGGCTTCTTTAACTCTCTGTCTATATGAAAGCTGTGGTCTTAGAATTTCTGTTTCATGGTCATCCAGAGAGCTTTGAAAGACAGGATAAATTGTTACCACTGCTGACACTTGATTTAATTTTGACGAATTAATTGATTCCAAAGATATTTGTTAATCGGATACTTCATGGGAGGGAAGTTTAAATACTGATTAAGAGCTTAAATTTAAGAGTTACATCCGTTTGCATTCCAAATATCATCTTAAACTTTCTTTCTAAACATACAAAGCTATTCTCAACTGGCCCTCTATACATTGATCTGTATAATAAAACTAACATTATTTACTTGTTATGCTGATTATAAGCATTAAATATGTTATATAAACACTGTCTTTTGAACAATGAGTGGTATGCATATGATATCTAGTGCTATTATTTGTACTTTGATGTAGTGAAGTAACAATGAGAGATGCTAGGGAAGAGGGAAGAGGAACTCCTCATGAGAAATTGATTGGGTTGAAATGAGTTTTTCCTAGAATAATGGAGTGATACCAGAGTTAGATCGCCTAGTAGTCTAGGTGGCAATAAGCTTTCTGTGGTGCTCAGGGGTTTTGTCATTTCCCTTCCTAGACATTGCTTCCAAAATTAGTCTTTTGTATCCAATATAGCAGACCCCAATTCGTTATCCACTCTAACTATTATGATGTTAGCAGCTTATCTTAGTTTCACGGAGAACATGTAAAACAGTGCTGAGCAATACATATCAAATCCAAGCTGGCTTTTTTGCCTAAATTGACAAGATGATCCAAAAATTCATGTGAAAATGCACAATAGCCAAAACAATATTAAGAGAAAATAAAAAACAGAACAAAGTTGGAGGAGTCACAACTCAGGCACACTATGGCTCAATGGAATAGAATTGAATGTCCAGAAATTTTCAAATTTCTTGTCAACTTATTTGTGTAAAGATGCTAAGATAATTCAGTTGGGAAAGAATAGTCCTAACAAATGGCATTAATACAAATTAATACCCACCTGCAAAAGAATGAATTGAACTTTATTTAACTTCTACCGCACACAAAAATCACTCCCAAATAAATCAAAGCCCTAAATACAAGAGTTAAAGCTATTAAACTCTTAGAAGAGACATAGAAGTCAATCTTTACCCCTTAGGTTACATGGTGATTCCTTAGATATGATACTAAAGCACAAGCAGCCAAAGAAAAAGAGATCAATTGACTTTATCAAAATTGAAAACGCAAAATGGATGAAAGACCTCAGTGTGAAACAGGAATCCGTCAAAATCCTAGAGGAGAACATGGGCAGTAACCTCTTCGACATCAGCTACAGTAACTTCTTTCAAGACACATCTCCAAAGGCAAGTGAAACAAAAGCAAAAATGAACTTTTGGGACTTCATCAAGATAAAAAGCTTCTGCACAACAAAGGAAACAATCAACAAAACTAAGAGGCAGCCCATGAAAGGGGAGAACATATTTGTAAATGACATATCAGATAAAGGGCTGATATCCAAGATCTATAAGGAACTTCTCAAACTCAAAACTCAAAAAAAACAAATAACCCAATCAAAAAATGGGCAGAAGACATGAGCAGTAACTTCTCCAAAGGAGACCCACAAATGAATAACAGACACATGAAAAAATGGTCAACATCACTATACAAATTAAAACCACAATGAGATACCACCTTATACCAGTTAGAATGGCAAAAATTAACAAAGCAATATTGGCGAGGATATAGAGAAAGGGGAACCCTCCTACCCTATTAGTGGGAATGCAAGCTGGTGCAGGGACCCTGAAAACAGTATGGAGTTTCCTCAAGATGTTAAGAATAGAGCTTCCCTATGACCTAGCAATTGCACTACTATGTATTTACCCCAAAGATACAGAGTGGTGAAAAGAAGGGGCACATGAACCCTAATGTTCATAGCAATATCCGCAATAGCCAAACTGTGGAAGGAGCTGAGATGCCTTTCAACAGATGAATGGATAAAGAAGACGTGGTATATATAAACAATGGAATATTACTCAGCCATCAGAAACGATGAATACCCACCATTTTTATCGACCTGGATGGAACTGAAGGGGATTATGTTAAGTGAAGTAAGTCAAGCAGAGAAAGACAATTATCATATGGTTTCACTCATATGTGGAACATAAGCAATAGCATGGAGGAACATAGTAGATGGGAGGGAAAACTGAAGGGGGAGAAATCAGACAGACCATGAGAGAATATGGAACTCAGGAACAATCCGAGGGTTTCAGAGGGAAGGAGGGGGAGGGCATAATAGGATGATGGGTATTGAGAGGGGCATGTGCTGTGAAATGCACTGGGTGTTATGTGTGATTAATGAATCATTGAACACTACATCAAAAACTAATGATGTACTACATAGTGGCTAACTGAACATAATAAAAAAAAAATTTAAAAGTTGAAATCTTTTGTACCTGATGCCATCTAGAAAGTAGAAAGACAACTCACTGAATGAGAAAAAATATTTGTAGATTATATATCTGGTAATAGACTTATATCCTTAACATAAAAAAGAATTCCTATCTCTCCATAATAAAAGGAAATCCTCCAACTAAGAAAATGAACACAGGATTTAATAGATATTAACCATTTTTATTTCTTCTTTAGAGACGTAAATACAGGAAACAATGCACATCATCATTAGTCGTTAATAACATGCAAATCAAAACCACAATGAGATGCCACTTTATGCTTACTAAAATGACTATAATGGAAAAGACAGTAAGTGTTGGTGAGGATGTGAGGAAGTTGGAACCTTTCTGCAGTTTGTGATAGGGATCTAAAAGGGTGCAGTGACTTTGGAAAATAGTTTGGCAGTTCCTCAAAATATAAAATACAGGGTTACTACATGACCTAGCAATTCTCCTTCTGGGTATATACTCAAGAGAAATAAAAATATATGTCCACATAAAAACTTATGCATGAATACTCATAGACTCCTTTATTTACAGGGGAAACAATTCAAATGTCCACCACCTGATGAATGAATTTAAAAATGTGGCATATCCTTACAATGGAACTTTATTTAACCATACATTAAAAGGAATGAAGTACAGGTACATGCAACAATGTGGATGAACTTTGAAAATACTAGGCTAAGTGAACAAAACTAGTCACAAAAGACTCTAATTGTGTGATTACCTATTGTGGACTTTCCATATAAATGTAATCTGTACAGCAGAAAATAGATTAGTGTTTGTCTAAGGCTTAAGGTGCTGTAAGGTGTCTGGGAGCAACTACTAGTGGGTGCAGGACTTCTTTTTGGGATGATGAAAATGTTGTAAAATTAGATTGCCATGATAGTTGCACAAATCTGGGAATATGTTAAACACCATAGAATTGTCAGCTTTAAATGGGTGAATCTTTTGACATGTGAATTATACCTCAACAGCCTATTTTGAAAAGCGTAATATAATAGTCAAAGTACGCCAGAGAAATCTGAATGAAGATCTCAATTCCTAGTATTTCTAAACAGACACTTGGGGAATATGAGGAAACCAGAGATTTAAGGGCTTTGAGGAATATGTTGTAGACCAATGGAGGTAATTATTTGAGATTCCTTTACTAAGGCTGTTTTATTAGAACATGAGAAGTCCCTGTTTGCAGTGACTATTTGGATTCCAGAGGTCAAAAATTACAAGTTGGCTGGACTCTAGAGGAATCTCATGAGCAGAGGAAGTTTTGTTAGCTTGGCCAGTGAGGAGTACTAGATTGTCAGGGAGTCAATGTGATGAGGAAAAAGTTTTAAAACTCTTCAGAAAGTCTCCAGAGCAGGGATCAGGCAACATTTTCTTTCAAGGGCCATGTAATAAACATTTGAGGTTTACAGACCATTTGGTCTTTGCCAGGACTATTGAGCTCCGTTCTTTTTTTTTTTTTTTTTTTAAGATTTTATTTATTTATTTGACAGATATCACAAGTAGGCAGAGAGATAGGCAGAGACCAGGGGGAAGCAGGCTCCCTGCTGAGCAGAGGGCCCAATGCGGGGCTCGATCCCAGGACCCTGGGATCATGACCCGAGCCAAAGGCAGTGGCTTAACCCCCTGAGCCACCCTGGTGCCTCCAGCTCCATTCTTATATTGAGAAAGCCACCAACAATATGTACAAAACACAGTATGGCTGTGTTCTAATCAAATTGTATTTGTAAATCAGGGTTTTGGCTAGATTTGGCCTGTAGACCTAATTTGCTATTCCTGCTTTATAGGAAAGCCAGTGCTACAGAGGAGATCTGGAAGGAACTACTGTGTAGATCCTGTTCCTAGATATTCTATTTTGGGGTGAAGATAAAAAAGTGAAAATTTTATAAGATTGCTAACAACACATTTGACTCCTTATGGAGACAACGGTTCATCTGGGATCTGGGAGTTCCTAGGCCAGTCCTGCAAATGAGAAGAGGGCTGAAGGAGCAACTCAGACTCTTGCTTGTGGTATAATCTGAGGAGATGTGAGACCATTGCAAAAAAGATAGTTATGGCTTTTATCATTTTAATTATTATGCTTCAGTAAAAAGGAAAGAGGCCTTGGTAAAAATTTATAGAATTTCCTCAAGATGGACTTCTTATCTGACAACAGATATCCCAGTATAGTGAATGCCACTAAGGAAAGTGGAGTCCAAAGTCTCATGTGGGCTATGAAATAATAAAAACCTTACCCTGTGGGATTTTTTTCACATCCTCTGGGAGAGAATGAAAGTAATCAAGTAGTAGTAAGATGCTATGGAGACATTGAGATGATTTCGAAATTGTCAGCCTGCTAAAACTTTTAGAGGGAATTTGAAGCACAAATATTGGCAGCAGCTCTTAGATGCTCTCTTACAAGTGCCTCTCTGAAGGCTCAGTGCCAGAAAACAGAACATTTAGGAACCAGCATCTCTGAGTCATGCTACTGGGGATTCATCCTCATGACTCTAGAGAATTAATTTTGCTTTGCCATCTCTCCATCCCACCCCTTAGATTTTTTCCTGTTGATTGTTTATACTGATGTTAGTGTGGAGAGTTCATTCACAAAGTATCATATTCAAGGTAACCTGTAGTAATTGAGATTTTTGTCAGTCCTCAGTCAGGAAAACCAGTCCATGAGGTGAGAGCAGGATGAAGGTGTTTGGGGCCATGTTTGAGATTTTTGATGGCGTTGGTGACATAAATCTGTGTGAATTGGTGGGAGGCCCCCATGTTTCCCATCCCAGACCTGCTTTTAATTTTCCCATTCAGATAATTTGGCCCTGTTACTTACTGATTCTAATATTTTTTAATTGTGTGAGACAGAAGAGATATAAAGCTGAGGTGACACATTTAAGGTGGGTGATTGGCTTTAGAATCAAGTTATTGAGAGTGGAAAAAATGTGAATCTATCCTTGATTCCAAGACTTACTAAGTAAAGATATGAATAACAGCCAGAGACTTTATGAAGGATAAAGGGTTGGAGAAAAGTAGGAATTGATATCCAGAATTCCCCATCTTCACAAATCTAAGTCACAGTGGGAAATACCTATGGCTTTGGTAATAAGTGAATAGTCAATACTCCTTGTGGGTGACATACTTTCTTTGTTCAGTTAATGTTTCTGTTAATATGTTTAGTGACAGGTGCGTGTTCAAGGTGAACCAGGAAACTGGAGAGCATGACATTTGCTGGGAGAATGGCATAGGAAATAGGTGTGAGAGAAGGTGAGTTTAAGTGAATAGAGTCATAAGCCTTAGTGGCTTGGGAGACCACAAATGAGTCTTTTTACCTCAATAGACACTGTCTCCACTGCCCTTTAGGATTACTGCTAGAAGCTTCAAAGAGTTACTGAGTCTAACATGTAGGTGATGTTCCCATGGTAGTTTGAACCTGAAAACTTTGGTCGTTGAGAGAACTAATACCTGGAATCCTCACTGTAATAGAAATGTTGAGGTGAACATCCTCAAACTCTGAGGAAAGAGGAATTAGAAGAAACCTTGTAGACTTGAGGAAGGTTAGGCTTTTAGGATTTTAACTGAACTGGGTGGAAGTTCTAAGTTTTCTTAGAGTTGGAAAGAGCAAAATAAAAAAATATATATATTTGTTCATAAATTGGCCCAAGTACTTTAAATCTATTAGGAAGCTCTCACTACCTGGCTCCATCACTTAGCTTTGCTGCCTATAAACCTGAGTGTCCTCAATTAGGAAATTGGGCTAATATTACATTCCTTATATAGCTGCAGAACAGGTGAAGGAGGACACAGTGGAGACTTATGAAACAGTTGCTATTTGTATTAGCTTTTAATTTTATTATGATTAAAGAAGATACTATCAGAGACTCTGGGGAAAACACAGAAATGAAAATAAGCTTTCTTTTGCTTTTATTTACCTCTTACTTTTTCTTCTTCTGCCCAAGGATATGTCTCTTTTCTCCATTCGTTTGGGTGTAAATTTGAAATTATCACTATACTGATTGCACATTTAAAATAAATTTGCAAAAAATAAATAAATAAATAAATAAATTTATGTGTGGCTTCCAGGAAAACAGATCAGAGGTGAGGGTGCCTTGAGTTAAAGTTGGGGAATGCCATCGCCCTTCTTAAAATCCCTTAGTGTCTTACTATTGCTGTTAAAGTATCATTGCATTTAGAATCCAATTTTTTAAAAAATAAATTTACAAATCTTTAAATTATCATATATGGTTGAGGATGGTCTCGCTTCTGCCTTCTTTCCCAAAGGCCTGTTATGCTTTGTTTATTATGTGCTAAAATCATGAGCCTTCTTTGAGTTCCTCAAATGCTTTAGGATCTCCTATATACTGTTCTCTGTTCTTTCTCCAAGCTCTGCATCAACTTAAATTATAATTTCTCAAGGATATATCTTCTTACTACCACCCCCATGAAATTTGTTTCCTCCTGCTATTCTCTTATGGCACTCTGTTCTTTTTCTCAAACCTAAGATTCTGGTATGTGTGTGTATGTGTGTGCAGTGTTTTAGATGGTTTCTCTCCCTAGGCAGGCTGTCAACTTCATAGAATAGGATCCATGTCTTTTTATTCTCTGCTGCCCACCTAGTAAAAGGTTTAGCAATGTTACACATTTAATAAATATTACTTGAGTATGTGGATACAGAAGTGTGACTAGAATGGCATTCCTAAAATGACAGGGAATCTATGCTTAGTTTACTGTTCTGTCGCAGCAGCATTACTGATAGGAAAAATGTATCAGAGAAGCAGAGTGGTATCATAAAAAGTTTTTGAAACTGTCTCTGATATTGGAAAGTTTTGACTGTGGGCTATTGTAGGCCAGCAGAACTGATGACCTTATAGTGAAAAAGACAATAGATGATACATAGTAGTCGCCTGTCTCCATGGGAGGATAAGTTCCAAGACCCCCAGGTGATGCCTGAAACCACCAATAGTAACAAGTCCTCTATACACTGTTTTTCCCTTTACATGCATACCTGTGATAATTTAGAATTAAACTAGGCATGGTAAGAGACTAAAAATAACTGAGAATGAAATATAACAATGACAATTTCCTATAATACAAGTTACGTGAATATGATCTATCTCAAAATATGTTCTTGTACTGTACTCCTCTTTTTTGTGAAGATGTGAGGTGAATAAGTGCCTGTGTTGAGAAAAAGTGAGGGAAATACCAGAGGTATTGTGACATAGCTCTAAGCTCCTATTTGACCTTCAGATGAAAGATTATCTGCTTGTGGATCACAGTTGATTATGGGCAGCTGAAGCCATGGAAAGCAAAACTGTAGATTGGGGGACTACCACATGCAAAAGAAATTCCAGTTAAGAGAATAAGCCTTTGTTAGTTTAGGGATGAACCTAAAAGCTATTTTCCACAGCAGCCAGTGACCAATTAAAATGAAATCTTCATCTGTAGTGTCCTCTTGTCCTAGAGTTCTCCAGAGAAATGCACACATGCACACACACACCTATACATACACATGTATTTATACATACATATATAACACATACACTAAAATATATGTACATATACATATATGTGTATACATGTGCATGCATGTGTATGTGTGCATGAATGTGTCTATATATGTATGTGTATATATATATACATATATATATATGTGAGTTTTATTTTAATAATCGGCTCATTCAGTGATGGTGACCAAGAAGTCCCAGGGTCTGCCATCTGCAAACTGAAGAACCAGGACATTTAGTGGTGTAATAATCAGTTGCATACCCAAGTATGAAGGCCTAAGAATCAGGGGGTTTGGGTATTGGGGGATTGAGGGTGCAAGTCCTTATTTGAGTTCAAAACCCCAAAACCAAGGAGTGATGATGTCTGAGAGCAAGAGAAATGTCTCAGCTTAAGCAGAGAAAGAGCAAATCCATACCTCTTCCTCTTTTTGGTTCTGTTTAGGCCTTATTAGATTAATGCCTACCCACATTGGCGAAGACCATCTGTTTTACTCAGTTCACCAATTCAAATGTTAATCTCTTCCAGAAACATGCACATACACATACCCATAAATAATATGTTACCAGCTATCTGGGCATCTCTTAGTCCAGTCAACTTGACACATAATATTAACCATCACACCTTTGCATAAAACATTCAGACTTCCCAGTTCAGTTGGAATAAAATCCAAACTTCTCAGTACAAGATATGAGATATCTTGACTTGTCGTGTCCCTTTTTCCCACTGTGTCTAATACCATCTCCTCTTACCCCACCACAGTTTACGAAACTCTAATCCAGGAACCTCATTTCTCTGTTCAGCTGATGCAAAGCTTTTGGCTGCCTCAGGGACTTTGGACTAACCCACTCTTCACCTGGATTTTTTTGTACCTGAATCCCTTGCTCTCTCACCTCAAGAATCATTTCCTCAAAACAGCTTCCCATAATTCCTTCACCTATTTCACCCGTATCTCCAACCACCTCCCTTCTGGCAACCTCTGTATTTATCAGTCTGTTTCTGGTTTTTTTGTCCATTAGTTTTGTTGTTTAGATTTTACATTTGAATGAAATCATATGGTATTTGTCTTTCTTTGTCTGATCTACTTCACTTAACCTCTGAGTGGGTCCATGTTGTCACAAATGGCAATATCTCGTTCTTTTTTATAGCTGAGTAATATTCCATCAGGCATACAGAACAAACTTCTTTATCCATGCATCTAAATATCCACTATTGGGTATTTACCCAGAGCAAATGAAAACACCTAATTTGAAAAGGTATATGCACCCCTATGTTTATTGCGGCATTATTCAGTAGCCAAGATGTGGAAGGAAACCCTAGTGTCCATCAGTAGATGAAATGGACAGAAAATATATTTTTTTAGAATTTATTTATTTATTTGACAGAGAGAGGTCACAAGTAGGCAGAGCAAGAGAGAGGGGAGGAAGCAGGCTCCCTGCCAAGCAGTGAGCCTGATATGGGACTTGATCCCAGGATCCTGAGATCATGACCTGAGCTGAAGGCAGAGGCTTAACACACTGAGCCACCCAGGTGCCTGAAAACAAATATTTTTAAATGCACTAAAATATTGAGTAGATATCACTGATTGGCAGAATGACAGGTTATTTTAATGTTCACTTTTTTCTCTTTTCTATATATTTCAAACATCAAATATATGTACTTTTCTCATTAGTATTTAAGTAAAAGCTACTATTTATAATTGTCCTGTTTCATGGTAGGACTAAGAAAAAGTCATGTTCTAAAGGCCTCTTAGGGATAAAACTAGGTCTAATGGAAGAAAGCCTTTTACAAACTCAATTGGCTTAGTATTATAGAGGTTTTTTTCTTAAAAATTAGAGCTGGAATGTCTAAAATTCTCAAAAATGGAATGCTTTGAATAATGGATGTATTGTCACTGGACCGGTCTGTGATTATATTTTATACAAATGATGCAAGTCTTCAGCTGAGAATTAGATTTAACACAACCTTCTAGGCTTGAGATCTTGATATTTAATTAGCAGGAATGTCTAGTTTTTCTGTCTTTGTAATCCAAATTAGAAACTTTAAACTTTAAAGTAAAAGTAAAGTTTTTAAAATGATTTTTCATTGCATATTTGAAAATGGGATTTATGTATGGATATTTTGATGTCTCAGAAGAAAACTGATAAATCCCAATATACCATTGCTTTTGAAGCATTTCCAGGTTAGGTGAGATTGGGGAATACTGAAATTGTCAAAGAAAGAGATATATTATTTGATTGTATGGATAATTTCCTAGTGCAGCCAAATAACCTGAAAACATGTTTTGGGTCAGACACTTATTTTAAATGATAGAGCAAAACTTGGAAGAGGATATAGAAAAGAAGTATCCATTTCTTGATTATTGATTGGCATTTAAAAGTGTTTTTCTACCAGAAAAAACTATAATGCTAACTTGAATTACAAAGTATTGCAACTTGAGAAGAGTGACAATGTATTCACTTTGGAATAGTGATTTTATTTCTCTTAATTCTTCAAAAAGATTCTTTTTTCTAAAGCCTAGTGGATGCTTTGATTGTTCATATAGGAAATCCTAAGGTATCTACAAAAATAAAATTTTAGAATTAACAAGTGGATTTAGCTAGGCTGTAATGATTCCCGGTCCATATTAACAACAAAACACCAGTTACGTATCCCTTTTAACCTACAGAACTTATTTTTATCACTTCTTTTAATGCAGATTAATGAGAAACTTTTTTTTAAAACTTTTACCTGTCTAAAATATTTCACTTTCATAACTTAATGTTTTCTTTTTTCAGCTTTTACAATATGGCATTATTTATATACAGTGCAACTCACCCTATTATACAGTTTTATGAATTTTGACACATGCTTACAGTTTTCTAACCACCACGACATTCAAGATCCAGAACAATTCCATCAACCCCCAATTGCCCTGTGCCCAGTTGCAGTCACTTGTCCTGCCACCCACTGTTCTTGGCAATGACTGATTTCTTTCTATTCTATAGCTTTTCCTTTTTGAAGATGTCATATAAATTGGGTCATGCAGTATGTAGCTTCTTAAGATTGGCTTTTTTCACTTAGCATATTGCATTTTGGATATATTCATGTTGTCGCTATATCAATACCTTTTTACTGCGAGGAAGTATGTCACCAAGTTCTGTACCACAGTTTACCCATTACTCAGTTCAGGGACAGAGTGTGGTTTCCAGGGCTTGTGGATCTTCATTTGTACCCTATGGGAAATAGAATTTTTTTTTTAAACTCTTCCCTCAGGAGCTTCAGCCTTTCATTCTCTGGAGAGATAGACACACACATTCAGGGGAAGTTTTGAGTTTTATCAGCAGTAGTTACTCTTCTCTTCCACCTTATAACACAGGGAGGCTTTCTCCGATCTGTCACCCTACCCTTGATCTTTCCTTGGGTAATGTCTGTGAAGAAGATCCTGCAAGTGGCTGAGAATGTCCCTTGTGTCTGTGGCTCCTAAGGGTTATGTCTTTTCTCACTAGCTCACAGTCAACCTTCTGGAATTCATTAAATGTTTACCTGAGTTTTTATTAGCAGTTTGTGTGGAATCTGGTATCTTGCCCCAGGGAAGGAACCACTTGTGTCTTGCCTTTTCTTGGCTGTTCTTGTTATTCGCTCTTTGGGGTTCTCTGGGCTTCTGAGATATGTGGATTTTTCTTGGTGTGTGTGTATGTATGTGTATAATTTGTAGACTATATAAATACATATACATGTAAATTCTGGCTTTCATCAATTAATCTACATTTGTTATCCACTCCTCATCAGAAATTCAATTTGCATGCATACTATGTTTCATATTGTCCCATAGATTTCAGATGTTTTACCAAAATTTTTCACTATTTTTGCTCTTTGTGTTTCAGTTTGGTGAATCTCTATTGGACTTCATTCTATTTAGATGATCCTTTCCTGTGTTGAGTCTGTTATGCTAAGTCTTTTTAATGAAATTAACTTCTATATCACATTATTTCTATCATTTCTTTTGGGCTCTTTTTTATAGTTTTATCTGTCTGTTGAAATTCTCCATATTTATGATGCCCATACTTAATATAGTAACCATGTAATGTCTGTATTTGATAATTTCAAAGTTCCCATCTGATAATTCTGCTATTTGTGCCACATCTGATTTTTTTCCCTGGAAGCTATTTTATTTGTTGGGCATGTATGATACTGCTTGATGTTTTCTGCTTTATAATTTGTATTGAATGCCATTTTTTGGTAACAAAGCTCTAGAAACTAATAGAGATATTATTTATGCCCAGAAGTGTGAAAGCCCCTTCTTTCAGAGAGGGTTTTGAGTCCATATGATTTTATGTGAATTTGTTGTTGCTTTATTAAGCATTGTTGCTTCACAAGTTTCAATTCTATTTTTCTAAGTGATGTTCATCACCTGTCTATTTTTAATATTTCTCAATATTCCAACTCCTCCACTGGATTTTGGCATGACCCACATTTCTGCACCACAGAAAGGTTTTCTTCTGTGTTCCTGTCCCCTACCCCAGTGGTTGACTGCTATTGTTATCACTTTATATTCACAAAGCTCATATGGGGGGATTCCTTACTTCTCCTGCCTCGGTATTAGGCAGACTTTCTATACCTGATCCTTAGGAGTAGGGCTCCCTTAGCATCCCCATTCTTCTGTCAAATAGTTCCACGCTCTCTGCAATACAGGATCTGGAGCACAAGTAGGTTTTATGTTTCTTCCCTAGGGGCAGTAGCAGGAGAGCTCCACCTTATGCTGGGTCCCTGGCATGAATGAGTTTCCTGCTTCTTTGCACTGACAGTAGAACCTTGCTACATATCTGTGCAGGGTCCAGGATGGGTAGATTTCCTATCCCTCCCCCAGCAGTAGATAACTTCTGCTTCATGTTAGTGCATGGTTTGGGGCAGTTTGGTTTTCTGTTCCATGCCCATCAATAGGCCTCTTCTTCCTTGTACCTGACAAATGTCCAGGATGCCATCAGTTTTTGTGCCCATCTTCCAGAAACCAGGAGCCAATACATACCTTGTATTCTGAATAGTCTGTAGAGTGAAGATGCTATATGACCCTTAAATTTAGTTAAGTCTTCATGACCACAGAGGGGTTCTCTCAGGTGTGTTTCAGTCCTCAAATCTGTCATATCAATAATCAGTATGGTGAGGATTCGCATTGTATCTAGGGCTCTCTGGGATTCTGAGCTATTAGGGTAGCACATATTTGCCTTTTAAGAATTCATTTCGGTTTCAACTATTTTATTCTTAATTACTATTATGGTGATGACCTCTTTTTTCTACTGTTGTACAAAAAGTGAAAATTTGTACTCTTTTATAGAGGTTCTGAACTGTATGGGTTTCAATTTTTCAGCTTACTTTGGAACCTCAACTCTTTAATAGCCTAAAAAATTATAGTTTTATAGACTACATGGTTTGTCCTCATTTTTATGGTAGAATCGATATGTTTTTGAAATTCTCTAAATTTTAAGCAGAAGCGGAAATCTAATTGTGTTTCTAAATAGTAGCTAGCCATTGGAAAGTAAAAATTAGAAAACCACCACTATTTTTTTTTAAAGATTTTATTTATTTATATGACAGACAGAGATCACGAGTAGGCAGAGAGGCAGGCAGAAACAGAGAGAGGGGGAAGCAGGCTCCTTGCTGAGCAGAGAGCCCAATGTGGGGCTCGATCCCAGGACCCTGGGATCATGACCTGAGCAGAAGGCAGAGGCTTCAACCCACTGAGCCACCCAGGCGCCCCGAAAACCACCACTATTAATAGTAGTTTCAAAACATGGTTTATGGATAGACAGATTTAACAAAATGTTAAAGAGCTTTACACTCAAAACAATAATAAGCAAATGGAACGATGTACCAACTGTATTTTTGGAAAGCTCAGTATTTATAAAATTTCACTCCCAAAGTAATCTAAATGCAATCACAATTCAAATTCCAGAAGACATTGTTCATAGTAAGAATTGAAAATCTTAGTTTATATAGAAATGTAAAATCCAAAAATCATTAAGTCATTCTGAAAAAACAAAGTTGAAGACTTTTTATTACTTGATCTCAAGATTTACTTTAAAGCTTAGTAACTGAGTGAGTGTGGTATTGGTGAAAAGATAATCAAATAGAACGTGTCAGAATAAAGAATCCATAAATAGACTAGGTTTTATTTTATTTATCAGTTCTCCAGCTAAAGTCACTTTCTCACAGAAATCCGTGTCTTCTGAAACTATAACAAGTTCCTTTACTAAACTCTCACTGTCCTGTCTTTTCATCTTCAGAGTATTTATGGTGATGATAATAATTCTATAATTATTTATTGTTACTGTTCCCCATGAGACCATATAGTTAGAATGTAAAGTGTGACTTTTTGTTTATGGATATTTGAAGACCAAATGTAATGATTGGTACATATTAGGTGTATAATAAAAAACAAATGAATAAAGGGATTTCAGAGTTATGTGAAGGGTAATAAACAATTTGAGATTATACTGACATATATTATTGATAGCCATTTGTGGACATTGTCTAAACTACAAAAAGAAGACATATACAAGAGACTACTGTTTTGCTGTTTTGATATTGTTGGTAGTTTTCTTCATTGCTTTTCTCTTTGTAGTCTCATCTGGTCATTAGCTGTTCTCTCTAGATTGCTGTATCAGTTGGTGTTCTAATTTCAAGCAATCAGAAACAAATGTGCTTCTTTGTTAGTGATAATGTTCAGCAAATTGTCTTTCTCCTAAGCAAACTTTTTAGAATGAACCATTGGATTCCTCAGCTTTTCACAAGATAGTGAATCAACTGGATTTTCTTTTCCTTTAGATTTTGAAATGATTTGAAAATTATAAAAAATTGCAAATGTAGGACAATAAAGTTCCCTAAACTTTTATCCAATTGCCCAAACATTAACATTTTTCACATACATTTTTTTATTCTCCCTCCCTCTTTTTTCTCTCAAATGCATATAGACACACACACACACATATACATTGTGAAACCACATGAGTACACATTATATATACATAGTTTTTTCTTTCAAAAGTTGGAAAGAAATTTGAAGATGTGATGCCTCTAAATACTTAAGGAGTGTATTGCCTAAAATCATGATCTTTTCTTACATAATCAAAGGAAGATTACCAAAATCAGGGAATTCATGTTGACTGTTGCCAAACTAAAGACTATGTACAAATTTCCACATTTGTTCCATTAATCACTCATCTCTTTTAGGAAAAAAAGCTTCTCAGAATCCAATCCAGAGTTAAATAAATTTAATTCTGCAATCTTTTTTTTTTCCCCATGACCTTAACATATTTTGGAAAAGTTCTGGCTATTTATTTTCTAGACTATTTCTTAATTTATGTTTGATTTTCATCTTGATTGGAATTTAGGGATACATTTTTGGTAGAAATTATCAAAGGAGGCACTTGATGTGAGCTTTTCCTATTAATTGTGATATTAATTTGATCACTTGATTTACGTATTATTGGCCAGTCTTAGCCACTATATTTTTCATGATGATAAATAAGTATCTTATAGAGAGAGCTCATAAATATTTGTTTTCATTTTTTATCTCACTACTTCTAAGTTATGGTGATTCTTGCCTGAAACAACTAATGATGAGTTCCAAATGATAATTTTCTAGTTCTTTCATTTCTTCTATATTTATTAGTTTGCAGTCTACTCTAAGGAAGAAGTGTTTGTTCTCCACCATTTATTTATATCCATTTGGATTCATGGGTTCTTACTTTGTTCTATGACAATAATATTTTCTTATTATTTCTTTTGCTTAAATGTCTCATTGATGTTTGAAGGCTTTATCTCCCTATCTTCAGCTTACAAATGTCTTATGAAGGCCTGTACAATATTTATCTTTTAGGTTATTTTAGCATTAAGTTGGCAGTATAGAAGACGGGTGTGGTGTTCTCTGGATGGTAGTAAGACAAATAAGGCTCCTGCAGTCTACAATACGGCACAAAGATACAGAGCTAACATACCCTAGAAGCAAGGTGGTAAATACATTGTAATTCCTGCTAAGATAAACAAGACAGCTTCTGGTGTTTTCAATTTATTAAGATGGGGGGAAAAACATTCCCCAGGTCAATAGTTACACACCATGTATTTTGGGTATCAGCTAAGCTGGTGAGCAAAACGGGAAATGACAGATAACATTACTTACCTATGTACATTCAAGTCTTTGATAGTGACATTAATCTCTAAAATTTTCTTCCAGTCACATTTTAGTTTTTGATGCACCAGGGAAGAGTTAGGAAACAGAAGTTCCAATGATTTCCACATGACCCTTTGTATCAGAGAACCCATACAGTGATGTATGTGCCCAGGTGCTAGCTGTTGCTATTATACTAGATACAAAAAACTCAATAAATAGTGGATAATTTGGATGTTCCACAAGAGGTATGGTGAGATGGATTCATGTTAGGGCTCTAACATGATTGATTATCCCTAATCTCCGTAAACTCCGATACACACTGGCAAACAATAGGGTAAATTATAGGTCTCCAGACAACAGTGTCAACTTTGGCAAGCATCCAATACTCTAAATCCATAAGTAACTTGAGAAATGGTTGCAGTTATTGTTGGTAAAGATTAGGATAAAAATTCACAGACTATGTGGATGTTATAATGGTTTTCATTTAGCATTCCCAACTTCTATTTTGTTCAAGGGCCTACAGAACTAAGAATTGATACAGTTCTGAGAAATGTGGATAGAACATCAATGGGATGTTAATCCTGGATATCCCATGATCAAGTAGTAGCTAATAAAGAAGTTATTTCTCATGGATCAAATAATTTTGGTTGTTGTACTGCCCTGCACTCTGTTGCATTAAGTAAGCCTGCCTTGTTCTTATTTCTGTGACTTAAATATATTACTTGGGGGGCACCTAATATACACTTGTCCTGATTTCTTCTGTAGTATCTCTCATCAAGATGATTACCCTAAAGTGAACAGTCTCAGAAGCACTTTACACAGATGCTGATGCTCCTCTCCTGTATGTGCATCTTAAAGTCATGTGAGAAGGAAAATATTCTCAGGTATCTTGTTGTCCTTAGTCACAGCCATGTCTGAATTTCCATCTTTCAAAATAAAGTATCTATAGGAGATATTGATATTTTAATTTCAAAGAGAAAACCCACCAGCAAATCTAGTGTTGTTTTTTTTAAACAAATATACAAGTAAAGCATTAGAACTGACCCTAGCTGTTCGAAGTGGCACATTGTATCTGGAATATGTGGATCTGCATTAACACACTGACTGTTGGCATATTCAGCCTGATTTAATGTCTTCCTTCTTCAGAAAATCACTTTTGTTACCTATTTTCTTACATGTTCTACATATTTATGCTTCTTATGTTGATAGGATTTTCAAAGTTGTACCTTTTTGAAAGCCTTTCTTTCCAGGTTTTACTTTCTATTTTATCTGTGGTACAAGGAGGAATATTCCTCTAATTATAATTCTATTACTAAGGAGTTGAGTGTGTAAGAATTGGCTTTATCTTGAAAAGCTAGTGTCTCATTTGAGCATTCTATCAAGCATTAAAAAGACAGAAGAAAATTTATCAAACAGTAAAGAAGAGGCTGCTTGAGCTGACAGAGGAGGTCCAAGGAGGGCTGAAACTTGGGGGGAACCCTGAATTTTGAATTTCCTGTATGCCTATATTTCTCTGCATAGAGCCCAAATTCCTAAAATCCATGCACTGATTTTCACAGAAGAGATCTGGAGAATCAGTGAATTCAATTGTCATTGCAATTTGGCAACCTATAAAATAATAATTTGAGTTAATTATTAGCCATTGTATTGCTGGTGCTGCTAGAGAGAACAGATTTTTTTTTTAAAGATTTTATTTATTTGTATGACAGAGAGAGAGAGAGAGAGCAAGAAAGTGACTACAAATAGGGAGAGTGGACGAGGGAGAAGCAGGCCTCCCAATGAGCAGGGAGCCCGATGCAGGGCTTGATCCCAGAACCCCGGGATCATGACCTGAGCCAAAGGCAGATGCTTAACAACTGAGCCACCCAGGTACCCCGAGAGAACAGATTTTTAAAGTTAAGCGGTGCCCCTTGTTTCAGCCTATGTAAAAACAAATTTTAGGAATTTGAACTTGCAATTCTTTTCCTTTAAATTAGTTAACTCCCTTAGAAATAGCCATTCTTTGCAGTGTTTCTTGAGTTATTTTTGCCCATTGTGCAATTATATCATGAGAACAGCAAGGATGCCCCAAACTTGCTTTCAATCAGCTTTTTAATCAAGGTTATCATAGAGAGTAATTTAATCTGCTCTTATTAACAGAAAGTCACAGGCAGCCAGCTGTCCATCCATAAATGATAATGGGATTTTCATTGTGTTTAGCAGTAAAAGCAGATAATAAAGCTAACATTTCTTCCTTTTTTACTCCAAGTCTCTCATCTACAATGTATTCTTGGTTCCAGGGTCTGAATCAGACAGGTTCTCATTTGAAATCAATAGAAAACATCACAGTTGGAAACAACAGAGAAAATTTGGAGGATATCTGGATAGTAAAGCTCGGAAAATGGGCAGAAACCAGTAATAGATCAAAGGTGGAAAATAAATGCCCAGAATACCACCAATAGCACTGTTTTGTATGAACACACACTAAAATTAGGAAAGATAAGAGATTTGAAAAACACATCTAACATGTATGATATGAATATCACATCTAGCACATGGAACCTGACAGAAAATACCCATTCATCGCAAAGACGGACAACATTTTCAGAGCTGCAACTTGACTCTCCTGAGGAGACAGATTAGAGGTAATACTTAAAGTCAGTTCCAGGCTTTCCTTTCATACTGAATAACAAACTGAGGGATGTGCAAAAGTTCCTTGTACTCCATGTGGAACATTATATTAGACTGACAGTTATTTAAATATCACTAGTATATAGGTAGATATAATTGTGCTTTATGTGTAATCAGTGTATATTGTTGTAGTTACCATGTTTCTGAGGAAAAAGGAGGGATTGACCACTGGCTCAATGATAAGTGCATTTCAATGACCAATCTCTGGGATAAGTAAGTTATAAAGAAGCAAGTCACTTTGTCTGGAGCAAAGGTTCAGTTGAAATACAAATTTTCTAATGTAGAATTTTATAGAATCTTTATAATTCAATAATGACTGGTAATTTTACTCTTTTCCCAAATAACTAATGCAAAATTAAAGTGATGAGAGTATAAAAATTTTTTCTAGTTTTGAACAAGTCCTCTGTTTTTCACCCAGTTTTCATATAAAATGTTTTGATTGTTATTATGTCACAATCATAACTATTCTCTATGAAATTTTATGGTAGCCAGAGTATCAATTTAAATATAATGAGGAAGGCCCTTTTTCTTTATTTTTAAAATCACCTCCTTTAGTTTCAGGCATGACCAAAGTTCTACTTTTCAGTCTCTTTATGCAAAAAAGTAATTACAGGGGCACCTGGGTGGCTCAGTTGGTTAAGCAACTGCCTTCGGCTTGGGTCATGATCCTGGAATCCTGGAATCGAGTCCTACATCGGGCTCCCTGCTCAGCAGGGAGTCTGCTTCTCCCTCTGACCTCTCCCCTCTCATGCTCTCTCTCTCAAATAAATAAGTAAAATCTTAAAAAAAAAAAAGTAATTACATTCCACTGAACTTTAGTAATATCAACTAATATTTAATGAGCATCCAGTGGCCACATGGCAATGTAATAAGAATTCTTCTTTTTAAATGCTTATTTGTTCCCAGATTGCAGTGTCTTTTTAAGATGCTGAGAATCTTAGCAGTTTGACAATATGAAAAAAAAATAGTCCCATTATGAAGAATTAATACTCTTTAAAATATCCCAGGAACCAAAGAAAAAGAAACATCATCTCTGAATATTAATAATTCCCATGGTTGTGAGGTTTTATAGAACTATTTTTTCAGATATTTAATAGAATTCAGAATAATTCTAGCATATCAAGAAGAAAAGTAATAAAAGGACAAAGCCTGCACCTAATATTGACAAACTTTATTAAGTGCTTAAAGGAATTGTATTACACTATTAAACAAATAGTGATGTTTTCTAGGGGGAGGGAAAGGAGATTTGGTCACAATGATATAAATAAGTCCATAGGACAACCAGGTAGAAATCAGAATCTTACCCTAAAATATGCATCTTAAATCTATAAATGTTTCTAATGATAAAGGGCAGACAAATGATTTACAGTAAGGGCTACAAGTTCATTCCTTATTGGTAGACAGATGGGACAGGTGGGTATTGAGACCAGGGCATATCAGCAAATCTAGAACTCTTGATACAGACTGAAGGGCTGGCTATAGCCTCCTCTTGAAGATTAATATAGGAGTTAGTTAGGTGAGTATAATGCCCAGGCTTTGTGTATTTAAAATTATGTTTTGGAAACTTAGGATGTGCTGTTATAAATTGGAAAAATACCATGATCTCTTTGTTAACAGAGCTGTAGAATATCATCTACCTCATATCTGGGCAGGACTGAGCCTGGAACATCTGGAATATAGCTGGATCAGGCAAAGGATTTAAAATCTTTGATGGTATGCCAGATCTGATACATTCTGTTGACATGTTTAGCTGGTGGACAGATCCATATGAAGTGGATTCATTTGCCAGGCATCTTGACTGGCTTATTTGTGGTAGAAAAGATATTAAAGCTTTTAGTGTTGGGTAGAAAAAAATTTAAAAAACCACATGTGTTCTAACAGATTGTATGCTATATGGAGGGCAAGAAGAGAGATTGACTGAGACAAAAATGGCTATCATATATAAGCTATCATTACTTGGCATCACTGTTTTCTACTGAGAAAGAGTGGAAATACCTTTTTAATATGACTGGAATGGTAGCCCTTTATCCTGGAGAATTGAGAATTCTGTATCAGATGCAGGTTGTAAAGGTTTTATACTACTTTAAATATTGAGCAAAGAGTGCATCACTTTATCTGCATTCTAGAAGCAATTTGAGACAGGTCCAGAAAGGGTAGACATCAGCTAACAAAAAGCAAGGAAGCATTCTGTGCCTTTCATTTTATAGGAAAAAAATTGATGATTTTGAGTTTAGATAAATGACCTTCTACCTGAACCAAGCTCTCAGTATTCTCCAATATATGAAACACATGTAGTTCCATCCTCATAAACCTAGATGAGGGTCTACAAAAGACTCAATGTATGAATTTGTCATAGCCGTATCTATAATAAAAATAGCTATGATCATTGAATGTTATTCATCAGCCATCTTTCTCAGAACTTTACATAATTTACCTCATTGAGTCTTTTCAATAACCTTACTAAGGAGGGGACAGTCATTACCTCAGTTCTTGCAGATGAAGAATATGAAGTTCAGGATGACCTTCTTACCTAAATAATCAGTGGAAAAGCTAGAACTGGAACCTCGGTCTGCTGACTCCAAATCCTTGTTCTTACTTAGTGTGTACTGCTACCAAGGCAATTTGTACTGGACCCTCTTGATGAGGAAAGAGAAAGAGGTTCTTGTAAAGGAAAGTACAGTTATTAATTTGGTTATTTATATGTTGGTAAATGTTATTTTTTCCTTGTGATGAAAACTCTCAGGATATACTTTCTTGGCACATTTCAAATCTGACATACATTAATGTTAACTATGGCTCTCATGCTGTACCTTACATCTGAGTACTTACTCATCACTGGAAGTTTGTAATTCTTGATTGCCTTTATTCAATTCCCTTACATCCCATCCCTACTTCTGGGAAGCACATATATAATCTTTTAATTCTTCTTAGTGATTTTGGTTGCTTTTAGATTCTACATATAAATGAGATCATACAGTATTTGTCTTTTTCCGTCTGATTTATTTCACTTAACATAATACCCTTAACGTCCATCCATGTTATTATAAATAGAAAGATTTCCTTATTTTTTTTTTTTGGTGTTCCAGAATACATTGTTTATACTCCACACCCAGTGTTCCATGCCATACGTGCCCTCCACAATACCCACCACCAGGTTCACCCAACCTCCCACCTCCCTATCCTCCAAAACCCTCAGTTTGTTTCTGAGCATCCACAGTCTCGTGGTTCGTCTCCCCCTCCAATTTCCCCCGACTCACATTTCCTTATTTTTTACATCTCAATAGTGTTGCATTTTGTGCATGTGTGTGTGTGTCTGTGTGTACACCACACAACTCATCCGTCAGTGGCCACTTAAATTGTTTCTTTGTTTTGGTTATTATAAGTAATGCTGCAGTGAGCGTGGAGATGCAGATGTATCTTTGATATAGTACTTTGATTTCCTTCAAATATATCTAGGAGTGGCATTGCTGGGCCATGTGGTAGTTTTATTTTTCATTGGAACTAAACTTGGAACACAGATCTCTCGGACTATAAATCCTGTGTGCCTTAAGATTGTGAAATATACTTCGCCCTTTTGAAGATTCTTAGTGCATTTGGGCATACTGAGAAGTTCAGCAATCTGGCCCCCTCAGTAGAATGTCTTGACCATGGGCAACAGGCATGTTATCATTCTGGAGAATATTGGTTTTAGTGTGAGGCAGAAGTTGATAGGTACCTGCTACAAAAGATTTCTTGTGGGAACACAGTCCCAAAGATACCATGGAAATAAGTTGAAAAGACAATTTGGTTCATAGACATTTGTTTAAGACATAACTAAACAAGAGTATCTTAAATGGAGATAAAACAAATGAATTACTCAGCAAAATAAAACCTATGTATACTGAATATGCTACTTACTGCATTCTGAGCAGACAGTTAAGTACACAATTGAAAATCAGAAAGACACACCTGCTAGAGAGTTTTTCAAATGTAAAATAGCTGCACTGTGGATATGTAATTTGACCAAGGCCCAAATACATTAAACTTGGGAAAAGGTGAGTCATCTCTAAAGACGTTTTAAAATTAAAGTTTGCAACTACTTTTGTGCTAGAAATTGGCAGAATTTCAGAGTCGCCAGTGTAACAAATCCATGGAGAACACGGTGTGGACTGTTTGCCCTAGCAAATTACTCATAACCACTGCAGTTATCACTTGGTATGGACTTGTGGAATTTGGAGAAGAGAAAAATGGGCAGGTAATTTTCAGTGAAATATGACAGAACTTGGTGCCTTTAGTCAATTCTTTCTCCACATCTTACTGTACATTCACAGCCTGTTTTAATGTACTGGAATATTATTTAACAACTTTATATTGCAATATAATTCACATCCATACAATCCACCCATTTCTAGTGGACAATTCAGTAGTTCACAATGCATTCACAGTTACTCAGCTATCACTACTCTAGTTTCAAAACTTTTTCAGCACCCCTAAAAGCACGCCATGCTTAAAAGTGGGTGGCATTTGCCATTTCCACACAACCAAATCAAAGTGCCCCAGGCTTGAGCAACACAAATCTACTTTCCCACCTTACAGATTCTGCTCTTCTGAATATTTCATATAAAAGGAATCACATGATACCCCGTTTTTTTCTGCCTGACTTCTTCCAGTCAGCATAATACTTTCAAAGTTCACCCATGTTGTTGCATGTATCAGTACTTCTTAACATTTTTATGTGTGGCTGGCCAAGTAACACTCCACTGTACGGACTTATTACATTTTGTTCATCTGTTCATCATTTAATGAATAATTGAGTTGTTTCTACTTTGGGCTATTAGGAATAATGCTGTTAGGAAAACTTGTGTTCATGTCTCTATACAGCCATATGTTTTCGTTTATATTGAGTATATATGTAGAATGGAAATGTTGGATCATATGGTACCTTCTATTTAACATTTTAAGGAACTGCCAGATTATTTTCCAAAGCAGCTGTATCATTTTATGCTCCCACCAGTTTCTCCACATCTTCACCAAAACTTGTTACTATCCCATCTTTTTTTTTATTATGTTCAGTTAGACTATATAGTACATCATGAGTTTTTGATGTAATGTTCAATGATTCATCATTATAACTATCCCAGCTTTTTTGACTCTAACCATTCAAGTAGGCTTGAAGTGCTTTCTCAGTTGGTTTTGATTTGCATTGCTCTGATGGATAATGATAAAGGATCTCTTTTCATATGCCTTTTCTGGCACACAATGTATGCTCTTCAGTGCACTATATTATCTTTGCCCATTTTTTTCTTGGTTCTGAAATACTTCTTATTTAAAAAAATTGTAAATTTTTAATTTTAATTCCAGTATGATTAACATACAATGTAATAATAGTTTCAGGCATATAATATAGTGATTCTTTTTTTTTCTTTTAAATTTTCTTTTATTTTTTTTCAGTGTTCCAAAATTCACTGTTTGTGTACCACACCCAGTGCTCCATGCCGTATGTGCCCTCCACGATACTACATTTACTCAGTGTTCATCATGATGAATGTGCTCTTTAATTACCATCTCCTATTTCCCTATTCCCCCATCCACCTCCCCCTCTGGTAACCATCTCTTCTCTATAGTTAAGAGTCTATTTCTTGCTTTTTATTGGTTTCTCTTTCTTATTGCCCTTATTTTGTTTGTTTTGTTTCTTAAATTCCAGATAAATGATATTGTATGGACTTGTCTTTCTCTGACTGACGGATTTCACTTAGCATGTTACCCTCTAGCTCCGTCATGGCACATGGCAAGATTTCATCCTTTTTATGGATGAATAATATTCTATGGATGAATAATATTCTGTGTGTGTGTGTGTGTGTGTGTATACACACTTCTTCTTTATCCCTTCATCTGTTGACAAACACTTGGGCTGCTTTCATGATAGTTTGTCCAGTTTGTTCACATATAATTTTTCAGAGTATTCTTCTACATTGTTTAACAGTTGTTTATATTTCTGTGGTATTATTTCTCCTCTTTCATCTGTGATTTTGTTTGAGTCCTCTCTCTATTTTTGATGTGTCTGGCTAGAGATTTATCAATTTTGTTGATCTTTTCAAAGAACTAGATTTTGGTTTCATTGATCTGTTCTTTTTTTTTTTTTAACTTTCTATATCATTTATTCTTGCTTCCATCTTTATTATTTCCTTCTTTCTTCCAGTTTTGGGTTCTGTTTGTTCTTTCTCTAGCTCTTTGAGGCATAGGGTTAGGTTATTTGAGTTTTCCTGTTTCTTGAGGTAAGCCTGAATTGCTGTAAACTTCCCTCTCAGAACTGCTTTTGGTGTGTCCCAAAGATTTTGGACCAATGTGTTTTCATTTTCAGTTGTTTCCATGTAATTTTTTATTTTTTTTTTAAATATTTTATTTATTTATTTGACAGATCACAAGCAGGCAGAGAGGCAGGCAGAGAGAGTGGAAGGGAAGCAGGCTCCCTGCCGAGCAGAGAGCCCAATGCGAGGCTCGATCCCAGAACCCTGGGATCATGACCTGAGCCGAAGGCCGCGGCTTTAACCCACTGAGCCACCCAGGAGCCACTGTAATTTTTTATTTCTTATTGATTTTTTGGTTGACCCACTCATGGTTGGTAGCTTGTTATTTAACCTCCATGAATTTGTTCTCTTTCTAGATTTTTTTCTTATGGTTAATTTCTAGTTTCATAGCATTGTGGTCAGAAAAAATACATGGTAAGACTTCAGTATTTTTGAATTTGTTCAGACTTGTTTCATGGCCTCATGTGTGATCTAATTTGGAGAATGTCCATGTGCACTCGAAATAAAATGTGTATTCTGCTTTGTTAGTGTAGCGTATTTTGAATACATCTGTTAAATCTATCATGTCCAGTGTGTCATCCAAAATCACTATTTCCTTTTTGATTTTCTGTTTGCAGAGTCTGTCCATTGATGTAAGTGGGGTGTTAAAGTCCCCTACTATTATTGTATTACTATTGATTAGTTCCTTTAAGTTTGCTATTAACTGTTTTATGTATTTGGGTGCTCCCATATTAGGTGCACACATTTTTACAATTGTTAGATCTTCTTGTTGGAGTGTCCCTTCATTATTATTATATAGTACCCTACTTTGTCTCTTGTTACAGTCTTTGTTTTAAGACTGTTTAATTTTGTCCAATATAAGTTTTGCTACCCCAGCTTTCTTTTGACCACCATTTACAGGATAAATGTTTCTCTATCCCCTCATTTTCTTCTTTTTTTTTTAAAGATTTTTAAAAAAAATTATTTATATGACAGAGAGAGAGATTACAAGTAGGCAGAGCAACAGGCAGAAAGAGAGGGGGAAGCAGGCTCCCTGCTGAGCAGAGAGCCTGATGCAGATCTCGATCCCAGGACCCTGAGATCATGATCTGACCCAAAGGCAGAGGCCTAATCCACTGAGCCACCCAAGTGCCCCAACCATCCTCTTACTTTCAATCTGCAGGTGTCTTTAGGAATGAAATGAGTCTCTTGTAGAGAACTATATCAATGGGTCTTCTTTTTTTTTAATGTACTTTGTCCCCTTTGTCTTTGATTGGAGCATTTAGTCAATTTACTGTCAAAGTAATTATTGATAGATATGTACTTACTGCCATTTTGTTACTTGTTTTGCAAGTTGTTCTCTAACCATTTCTTTCCTTGCTATCTTGCTTAGTGTGTTGCATTTTTTTAGTGATATACTTGAATTCCTTTTTCTTTGTTCTTTGTATATGTATTAACTGATTTGATTTGTGATTACCATTAGGGTTGTATATAACATCTTGTGTATATAGCAATCAATAAGAAGTTGATGGTTACTTAAGTTTAAACCCATTCTTTATTCCTCCCCACACCCCATATATTTTACTTACATGATGTCATATTTATATCCTCTTATTTTATGAATCCCTTGACTGATTTTTGCAGATATACTGATTTTTACTGCTTCTGTGCTTCCTGCTTTTCATATTCTCACTTACAGTCTTTCCTTTCACTCAGAGTAAAAAAAAAAAAAAAAAAAAAAAATTCTTGGAGATCTGGTTTAGTGGTCATGAATTCCTTTAGTTTTTGCTTGCTTGAGAAACTCTTTATCTCTCTCTCTTTTTTAAAAAAATTCTGAATAATAGCCTTGCTTTATAGAGTATTCTTGGCTACAGATTTTTTCCCCTTCAGCACTTTGCATATATTATACCCCTCTCTTCAGGCCTGCAAAGCTTCTGCTGAAAAACTCAGCTGATAGCCTCATGGGTTTCCCTTGTATATTACTGCCTTTTTTAACCTTGCAGCTTTAAAATTTTTTCCTTAAAACTACTTTTTACCATTTTAATTATTATGTATATTGATAGGAATATCAATTCCTATTCCAACCCAATTCCTTGGGTTCATTTTGTTGTGGGATTTCTGTACCTCCTAGATCTGGATAACTGTTTCCTTGCTCAGATTAGGGAAATTTTCAGCTATTATTTCTTCAGATAAATTTTATGGTTCCTTTTCTTTGTGTTCCTTTGAGATCCCTATAATGTGAATGTTATTTCTCTTGATAGAGTCGTTTAGTTCCCTAAATCTATTCTCATTTTGCTTATTTTTTTTCTTAATCATCTTGATTACTTTCCATTACTCTATCTTCCAGGTCATTAATTCATCCCACTGCTACCTCTAACTTATCTATTCCTTCAAGTCTATTTTAAATTTCATCTATTGTGTTCTTCATCTCTGATTGGTTCTTTTTCTATCTGTTAAAATTCTCACTGATGTCTTCTACTCATAAGTTCAGTGAGTAACTTTATAATCATTATTTTAAATGCTCTATCAGGCATATTATTTATATCCATTTTACGTAGGTCTCTTGCTGTGGTTTTATCTTACTCTTTTATTTGGGACATATTCCTCTGTCTCATCCTTTTGCTTACCTCTCTGTATCTGTTTCTCTGTTTAATGAAAGTTAGTTATATCTCCATCTCTTGAAGGTAATAGCCTTAGGAATAAGAGGTCCTGGAGTGCCCTGTAGTGTAGCATCTCCTATTCCTAGGACCTGGCACTTTAGGGAATGTGTGTTTTGTGTGCCCTTAATTTTAAGGGAAATGTACTCAGTCTTTTACCACTAAGTATTATGTTAGATGCAGGTTTTCACAAATGCTCTATATAAGGCTGAGGAAGTTCTTTTCTGTTGCTATTTTGTTGGCATTTTGTTTTGCTTTTTTGAGTCATAAAGAGGTGTTGAAGTATCCCACATGCCTTACTTTCATCTATTGAAATAATTACATATTTTGTTCTTTTTTATTCTATTGTTATAGTATATTACATTTATTGAAAATTGGCTATTAAACTAACTTTTGTTCCTGATATAAATCCTGCTGTATCAGGATTTATTTAATTCTTTTTACATTTTTCTGTTTGAATTGCTATTATTTTTTTCTGGGAACTATTTTCACCGAAGTATTTAGTGACATTCTAAGGGTCCAATTGTCAAATCCGATAGCATCTGTTTACTGATAGAGCATTTGTTTTGTTTTGTTTTTTAGATTTATTTATTTATTTTAGGGAAGAGAGAGAGCAAGTGGATGGAGGGGCAGATGGAGGGAAAGAGAGAGAATCCTCAAGCAGACTCCCTGCTGAAAATGGAGCCAAACACAGAGCTTAGTCCCATGACCCCAAGATCCCAAGATCATGACCATAGCTGAAATCAAGAATCAAACATTCAACTGACTGAGCCACCGAGGCTCAGCCCCATTTTGACTGAGCCCCATTTTGACATAGCATTTGTGATCATTTTACACACTTTTAAAATATTTTTTCCCTTTATCACCTGAAAATCCATCAATCTTTGAGGCTCTTCCTCTGGCTCTGTCATATCCTGGGGTCTCTCTTTACTTCCAGTATAGACAGCACTTTTCTTTATGTCTCTTTCCTTTATATGATAAAATTTACACACTGATGAGTACTTCTCTCATTGCATGAGAATTGTCTATATATCATTATCTTCCAATCAACTTTAGAATAAAACAATTTTATCCATCTTGATGTCTTCTTTGTTAGTAAATGCTTAAAATATATTTATTAGGTATTTAGTAATTTAGCAGAATCTGCTAGATTTTTCCTAAACCATTTTCTACTTTTTCCTGGGCTAAATTAATTTAGTTTTTCAGTTTTTCAGACTTCATTGTAGTTAGGTAGGGCCAAATAACTTCATTCTACTGAAAGGAAGTTGAACTGAAGTGCTGATTCCAGGCATTTGTGTTTGGTCACCTTGCTTTTCATTCATCCCAACAATCTTAGAGGGTAGCAAAGCCTTAAGATGTAGGGTTGCTGAATCCATGGCTATTTCCTTAGAAGACAGTTACCTCCTGATTGTGAACAAATAGCTTATTGCTGAGATAAATTCTATTTCATTAAGCCTTGAGATTAGAGATTTATTTGTTCTATTAGCTACTGTATAGTAAGTAATATGTTTTGAATATATCTGGATGTATTTTAGCATATTTTTAATAGGTTTTTACTGTATTTGGTTTATCCATTAAAATTAGTATAAAATATAATATTAAATAAAAGTAAAAATTAATAATAGAATGTTCTGTGCCAAGTTTAACATTAATTGTCTCTAATATGTTAATCTGATTTCATAAGTGGAAAAGTGAGATTTAGGAGTATAAACAGTTATTCGAGGATGTATAGCCAGTCGTGGAACCTCAGCTCAAACAGTGAATTAAAGGTTCATATTCATTCTATAAAATAACTTTAAGTTGCTGTAATGATTCAGAAGGATCTTTGAGATCAAGTTTATTAATGTGAACATGGGTTATCAGTTTGGATGTTAGTTAGGGTATGTCTATCTTCAGAATAAGGTGGAAACTTTCCAAGAAGTTATCTTTAGTAATATGTCCATAACATGTCTTATGGATCTATTATTAGGTCCACTGTATTGCCAAAAGTTAAAATGGTTTGAATTTTCTGACTGCATGCATCTTGAATAATAGAGCCTTCACTCCTATTATTATGTATTACAAATTCACTTATAGAAGGAAAGATAATAAATGCTATATCCAATTCAAATTTATAGCAAACGGAATTTAGCTGGGTTTTGATACAAGACTGAAATCATTTACCCATCATTTAAACATTCATTTGTTACTTTATTGATTAGTAAGGTCAACTGCTGTTTCATTGTGTCATTCAAAGTTTTAATGAGCTAAAAACTACCATGAACTTTGGTTACTATAGATAAATAGGATTTCCATAATGGAATAATACAGAGCACAGATATAGATGGATAATTTATTTTGTATGGGATGAAATATTAAATTGTTAAAACTTCATAATTACTAATATTATAATATCACATATATTTTTATAAATTAAATATAATCTTGATTTATTCAAGGAAATGAGGCATATTTGGTATTTTTCATAATTTATTATTTCATTTTTTTAGATCTAGCCTGAAATTATAGGGTAAATCTTTTCTGCGTTAGCATTTGAAATGTCCTTTCATATGTAGTATTTGTTACCAAGTCATTTTCACTTCTTCTCTGAAGACAGATCATTGCTTTTACATGATTTTCTTAGTATTCATAGCATTCATTCTGAGAACCTTACCCATTTCTACCCTTCTCAAAACTTTTCTCCAATTACTCACTTACCTAAATACATTATGGCTTTTCCAGATACATTTGATCTGGGAGAGAAAAATACATCAGTATTTCCCGTAGGCTCTCACAGCACCTCCTTCACACCTCCATTATAGCATTTACAAGATATTTCAGTGATTTACTTATTTTCTAAATAATGGCCTATCTTGTGTCACAAAATAATTGAGGTGAATTTTAACAGATTCAAAGAGAAGAAAAATTGAATATTATTAACATAGAAAAAAAAAACCACTGATAAGGAGAAAAGTCCAGCATAATGGTAATTTTAATCGTTAAGTCTCTGAGCTCAGTCTCCTCTTAGATTAAAAAAAAAGATAAGAAAAGACGTGCTCGCTTCGGCAGCACATATACTAAAAAAAAAAAAAAA
>ML103463.1:0-65140 GCA_003697995.1 Taxidea taxus jeffersonii
GCTAAGCATAATACGCTCTAGTTCCATCCATGTCGTCGCAAATGGTAAGATTTCATTTCTTTTGATGGCTGCATAGTATTCCATCGTATATATATACCACTTCTTCTTTATCCATTCATCTGTTGATGGACATCTAGGTTCTTTCCATAACATGGCTATTGTGGACATTGCTGCTATAAACATTCGGGTACACGTGCCCCTTTGGATCACTACATTTGTATCTTTAGGGTAAATACCCAGTAGTGCAATTGCTGGGTCATAAGGTAGCTCTATTTTCAATTTTTTGAGGAACCTCCATGCTGTTTTCCAGAGTGGTTGCACCAGCTTGCATTCCCACCAACAGTGTAGGAGGGTTCCCCTTTCTCCACATCCTCGCCAGCATCTGTCATTTCCTGACTTGTTCATTTTAGCCATTCTGACTGGTGTGAGGTGGTATCTCATTGTGGTTTTGATTTGTATTTCCCTGATGCCCAGTGATGTGGAGCACTTTTTCATGTGTCTGTTGGCCATCTGGATGTCTTCTTTGCAGAAATGTCTGTTCATGTCCTCTGCCCATTTCTTGATTGGATTATTTGTTCTTTGGGTGTTGAGTTTGCTAAGCTCTTTGTAGATTTTAGATACTAGCCCTTTATCTGATATGTCATTTGCAAATATCTTTTCCCACTCTGTCAGTTGTCTTTTGGTTTTGTTGACTGTTTCCTTTGCTGTGCAAAAGCTTTTGATCTTGACGAAGTCCCAATAGTTCATTTTTTCCCTTGCTTCCCTTGCCTTTGGCGTTGTTCCTAGGAAGAAGTTGCTGCGGCTGACGTCGAAGAGGTTGCTGCCTGTGTTCTCCTCAAGGATTTTGATGGATTCCTTTCTCACGTTGAGATCCTTCATCCATTTTGAGTCTATTTTCGTGTGTGGTGTAAGGAAATGGTCCAATTTCATTTTTCTGCATGTGGCTGTCCAATTTTCCCAACACCATTTGTTGAAGAGGCTATCTTTTTTCCATTGGATGTTCTTTCCTGCTTTGTCGAAGATTAGTTGACCATAGAGTTGAGGGTCTATTTCTGGGCTTTCTATTCTGTTCCATTGATCTATGTGTCTGTTTTTGTGCCAGTACCATACTGTCTTAATGATGACAGCTTTGTAGTAGAGCTTGAAGTCGGGAATTGTGATGCCACCAACTTTGGTTTTCTTTTTCAATATTCCTTTGGCTATTCGAGGTCTTTTCTGGTTCCATATAAATTTTAGGATTATTTGTTCCATTTCTTTGAAAAAATTGGATGGAATTTTGATAGGCATTGCATTAAATGTGTAGATAGCTTTAGGTAGCATAGACATTTTCACAATATTTATTCTTCCAATCCATGAGCATGGAACATTTTTCCATTTCTTTGTGTCTTCCTCAATTTCTTTCATGAGTACTTTATAGTTCTCTGAGTATAGATTCTTTGCCTCTTTGGTTAGGTTTATTCCTAGGTATCTTATGGTTTTGGGTGTAATTGTAAATGGGATTGACTCCTTAATTTCTCTTTCTTCTGTCTTGTTGTTGGTGTAAAGAAATGCAACTGATTTCTGTGCATTGATTTTATATCCTGACACTTTGCTGAATTCCTGTACAAGCTCTAGCAGTTTTGGAGTAGAGCCTTTTGGGTTTTCCACATATAGTATCATATCATCTGCAAAAGGCGATAGTTTGACTTCTTTGCTGATTTGGATGCCTTTAATTTCTTTTTGTTGTCTGATTGCTGAGGCTAGGACTTCTAGTACTACGTTGAATAGCAGTGGTGATAGCGGACATCCCTGCCGTGTTCCTGACCTTAACGGAAAAGCTCTCAGTTTTTCTCCATTGAGAATGATACTTGTGGTGGGTTTTTCATAGATGGCTTTGATAATATTGAGGTATGTGCCTTCTATCCCTACACTTTGAAGAGTTTTGATTAGGAAGGGATGTTGCACTTTATCAAAGCCCCAATCAAAAGACACAGGGTTTCGAAATGGATAAAAAAACAAAACCCATCAATATGCTGCCTACAAGAAACTCATCTTAGACCTGAAGACACCTCCAGATTGAAAGTGAGGGGGTGGAAAACAATTTACCAAACTAAAGGTATTTTAAACAAATATGATTTTTGATTCAGAGTCACCTAAGTTCAAATCCTGTTTTGGCTACTTATTAATTGTTTGGTATTGGGTAGCTTAGTTAAAATTAATGAATATAATAAATCAAGCAGAGAGAGTCAATTATCATGTTTTCACTTATTTGTGGAGCATAACAAGTAACACAGAGGACATGGGGAGATGGAAAGGAGAAGGGAGTTGAGGGAAATTGGAAGGGGAGTTGAACTATGAGAGACTACAGACTCTGAAAAACCTTCTGAGGGTTTTGAGTGGAACATTCTTAAGATTCTCTCTCTCCCTCTGTCCTTCCCCATCCTACTTGTACACATGGGTCTGCTCTCTCTATATATAAAACAAACAAACAAATAAAATGTAAAAAGAAAAACACCATCATAGAGGCAATAAACTAATAGGCAGAGAGATACATAACCGAGGTCTGATTGGCATGACGCACCACACCCTGATTACTTTAGTTAGTTCTGTGGAAGAGCTCATAAAACCCCTAAATGTGGAAACTCTGGGGCCCAGCCTCTTGAGCCCCTTCACTCTCTGGGAGCTTTATACTGTTGGTCAATAAACTTTGGTTTGCCACCTACCTTAGACAAAATGTAAACTATGTCTACCTTTTCATTCTTCAAAGCAGTGTCACCAAGAACTTTGGGGAGCTAAGGGAACTGAAATCTGTAACACTGGTGTGTGGACCACTCTTTGATTAACAAAGCTGTGATCCTGCATGAGAGATAGGTATAGGGAGTTTTAGGCATTCTTCACCAAATATTATCGCTGCATGAAATTTTGAAGAAATAGTATATCTCTCATTCTTGTGGCTGTGCTTTCACAATGGAACAAAGTAATACACTTATGATAAAGACCTTGCAGTAGGCAGAAGAAGGTCCTCCTAAATATGTCCACATTCTAATCCCCAGTTCCTTTAATTTGTTATTTGTTATAGCAAAGAAGGGTTAAGAGTTAGCATTGTACAGGGTTGTTAATCAGCTGCCATTAAGATGAAAAGATTAATTATAATTGTCCAGGTGAGACTAAGGTAATCACAACAGACTTTCAAATGTTGATAATATAAATCTAGTCAATAACACTATTTGAAGAAACTGACTTTAACCTTCCAATTCACTCATCAGCTTCCCTTGGTAAAGGGCAACTTGCATTTAAGGAACCCAATTAAATAGAAAAAATATATTGAATCTATTTGTAGATATTCTGCCCCATCAGTTGGTACAGCAAATTCTTCATGGCATGTGAGGTCTGACACTGAGGAAGTGACATGGGAAAGGAACTTGAAGCAGTGACATGGGAAAGGAACTTATGATCAAAATTAAGCTTACCCATTATAATTTATAATTTTGTGTCTGTATTTCTGCATCCTTTTATTTCATACTGATTCAACAATTCATTCTTTTCAAAACCATTACACTGGAATGTTTCCTTTGGAGTAAAAATTAATGTCCATGCATTTCATTATTTTCTTACTACATTCATATGCAGTTATGTTTAGAATTCCACACTGTTTTCAAGAGCAAGGAAAGAGACCCAGGAATCTGAGATTTTTAGCACTTACCTAATAAAGCAGATAAAACTTATTCAAAAGCTTTAACTTAGACACAAATGAAACTTGCACCATGTGCTCTTAATTTTTGTGTAGCTCCCTTAAGTCATCAAATTGTACCCATTAAATATGCAGTTTGTTATACTCCAATGATTTAATCAAGTGGGAAAATATCTATGGTTCATGGCTAAGGGAAGGATCTGGAGCACAGGTGGCCGACTCTCCTTTGAATATTTGGGAGAGAGCTCTTCTAACAGGGAAGGAAAGCAAGTGTCATGTGGATGTAAGAACAATGGGATGAAATTCCAATAATTCACATAAGTTCATTTAATTCATAAATAGAAGAAAACCTTGCATATAGAAATGTAGTAATAAGACCATGAATTAGCTGAGACTGAAGAGCACTGCAGCTACATACAACACCATTGATGAGCCTTAGAAATGTGACATAGAGATTCACACATGACTCCAGACCCATGAGCATCCCTGCAGAGATCAGAAATGCTTCCCAGAATACAGTTCCATTTCATTGTAAAGATATTATTAATAAGGAGAACAAAGGCAACAGATGTGTAGCTGAAAGTCAATCTCCTTACAACATGTAGTCCCTGATAAATCTCTGAGACATGCAGAGTGTGACACTCTTCCAGAAATTCATGGCTGCCTTAATGTTGATACTTCATAAAAGACTAAAAGCAATGTTTTCTTGACAATAGTCCAAACTCCAAGGCCCTGTAAACATCATATACAGAAATACCTTAGAAATTTACATTATCACCACCCACTCCCTCCACAAAGTCCAAAGTACAGAATCTGTCACTGCTCAGTCTCTCTGCCCATGGGTCCTGTCCTTGTGCTCACAATCTCTCTGCCCATGGGTCCTGTCCCTGTGCTAAAGTGCACATTTTTGCACTGTAAAATGTCTCAATAATTCTCTCTTGACCTTTGCACTTGGCCACCCACATAATAATGGTATCCCATTTGACAGGGACAGCTTGTTATACAGCAAGAGCTGACTGACGCAATAATCCAAACAAACAGATCTGAGGCAGTTTAAACAAGGGCTGCATTTTATTTGTAGCTATTATCTGACAGGAGTCATAGTCATTCTGTTATTCAAGTTTCTTTTCAATGACTTTATGAACAAGTGACTATATGTGGTCTGTTCCAGTTCACTGACAGAGTTTGAAGGACATGCATGTTTCTGCAGAAGAACTGGTGACCCTGAACCACACAGTTGGCAGGATATCCAGCTCTCCTGTGAAGTGTCCTCTGATCATCCAGGGGGAAAAGATTTTTGATCAGGAAGGAGGCACTAAATGGATGATACTGATACTGCTCATTCGCCATCCCTTAGCAATTGTGACAAATATTAGGAAAAGGGTGATATTTTGTGGAACAATAGAAAGAGTCATAATAGCAGGCAGCATTGGAAGTTTTCAAGTAGAAACAGGAAGATAATTCGGTGCTAAATCATAGAATCTAACCAACCCTTCAACTCAATAAATAAATAAGCCCCCTCAGTTGTGGATACCAATCTTACATGCTTCAATAAATAGATGCCCGGTATGAACTCTGATGTAAAAGAAGAAAAATTTTAAAAAGGAGTATTTTGTTTAGTAACAAAATGAGTGTTTTTAAAATTGTGCTTCATTATATTTGTGGTCATCCTGGCACTAAGAACATATCAGGTTGATCTGTTTATTCAAATTTTCCTTTCTGTGTAGACTCCCTTGGAGAGATATGTTTACTAATCAGTGTTTGTTGGTGGCTACCATAGTCTTTCTGGACTCTGAGCTGAATCACAGAGTAAAATCAGGAGACCAGTTAGGAAACACAGGAGCATGTTTTTAGAGTACATGCCTGACCTGAAACTTTTTACTTCTGAGGCATCCATTTCAAAGGCAACCGTGTTGAGTAAACACATTGTCAGGTGTGGGACACTATTACCCTAGAAAAACTCAGGTGGCCCCAGACATGAAGTACCTCTTCAGAAAGGCCTGGATAACCTCCATACTGACACATGAATGGGCTTGCTTTCTCTCTCAGCACCCAAATTCTACTTATGTTAAAATTGTCCCACAAAATGTGAAACCCACAAATCCCTAACCACTCTGGCCATGTTCCTCAATAAAGGCAGATCCCTTAGCACCACTCTGTCTCCCTCTCAATGCCTCTCTCTCCCCTTTTAAACCTCTCTGAATGGTCTTTGGGATCCCCTCTGCCCTCCAGGACCTGTTAGTAATAAACCTGGTTTTGTTAGAGTTCTCTGATGGGTGTTGCATAGGTGTGTCTTGCTGTCACAGTAAGAATCCAAGGGCTGGTCCAGCCACAGCAGAGGCTCTGGTCAGGGAAGCATCTGTGGGAATTTCCATAAGCATAGGGGCACAGGGGATTGCCTGGGATTTCTTAGCCTGAGCATTCCTGTCAGTAACGTGAGACTTAAACAGAACAATGTTAGACTCCACATTCTTAGGAATAGTAATGGGGATAGATATGTAAAAAGCCTGAAAGACTCAAAATAAAACTATAGTTTTGTATTTTCATCTATATATACATTATGTGAAGAGCTTTGTGTCCAAGTGTACTTTCTTCCACATGAAAAATATAACTCATGATTATTCTTTTGGGAAATTTACTTGGCCTGGTATAAGTCATTTGAAATGAAATTATGTAAGTATGTATCTTGCCCTATGTAAGATACAGAAATTTCCAGGCATTTGTGACCAAGTTTGCAGAAAATAGTGGAATTTTATTAACATAGAAAAAAGAAAAACTATATATCAGAGAGGGCAGAAGCTTAATAAAGTGAGTTATGTAAATGTATGGAGAAGCTGAATTCAAATAAATGGAAATCCAGGAAATAACTAGAGGGAACAGATTTTACTTCCACAGCTGATGGAAGAATGGCAGTTCCTCACTCTGAGGCTGTAAGCCCTGCAACTATGGGCACTTCTTCAGCCCCACGATCACTGGCACATGCATCATTATAACACCAAAAATTCTTTTCAGAGCCCTCTTTATGTCTCTGTTCCTCAGGCTGTAGATGAAGGGGTTCAGCATGGGTGTGACCACTGTGTACACAACTGAGGCTACTGCACTTGCATGGGAGCTCTGGGTATCTGCAGAGTTAAGGTACACTCCTAGAACTGTAGAATAAAATAAGGAGACAACTGAAAGGTGATATGCACATGTGGAAAATGATTTGTACTTGTCCTGAGCTGACGATATTCTACATATGGAGGAAGCTATCTTAGAGTAAGAGTAAAGGACCCCCGCCATGGGAGGACAACCCAGAATCACAATTCCGAAATACATCACCATGTCATTAAGAAAGGTGTCAGAACAAGCATGACCGATCACTTGATTGATTTCACAGAAGAAATGGGGTATTTCCATGCCTTTACAGAAGGATAGCTGCAACAACATTAAGCTCTGTAACAAGGAGTTCAGAACACGGATGATCCAGGACACCAGAACCAGCAGTTCACAGGGCCGGGAGTTCATGATGACAGTGTAGTGCAGGGGGTGACAGATGGCCAGAAAATGATCATAAGCCATCACCATCAGGAGTAAATTCTCCAGGAATCCAAACACACTGAAAAAAAAAAAATCTGGCTGATACAGCCTGTATATATTATGTTTTTTTCCCTGAACCTGGATGTTCCACAGCATCTTGGGAATGGTGGTGGAGGTGAAACAGATGTCTACAAAGGACAGGTTGGCAAGGAAAAAGTACATGGGGGTGTGGAGGTGGGAGTCAGAGTTGACAGACAGGACGATGAGCAGGTTTCCAAACACAGTGATCAGGTACATGGAGAGGAAAAGCCCAAATATGAGAGGGTGAACTTCTGGTTCCTCTGATAATCCCAGAAGAAAAAACTCTGAAATTTGTGTATCATTACTTGGTTCCATCTGGTGGATGTGACTACCAGGGAAGGAAAAAAAACCAACATAATAATTTTCAACAAATGGACTTTATTTATTTACTACTTTTTTCATTATTTAGGTTTCTATTTAAATTCCAGTTAGTTAACATGAAGTATAATATTACTTTCAGGTGTACAATATAGTGATTAAACTCTTCCATACAACATCTTGTGCTCATCAGAAGTGATCTCCTTAATCCCCACCAACTATTTCCCCATTCCCCATCTCTCCTCTCATAAGCAGCAGTGTGTTCCCTGTAGTTAAGAGTCTGTTTCTTTGTTTCCCTCTCTTTTCCCTTTGTTCATTTCTTTTGTTTCTTAAATTCCACATATGAGTTAAATCAGATGGTATTAATGTTTCTCTGAATGACTTATCTCACTTTACATAATACTCTTTACCTCCATCTGTGTCAGACAAATGGCAAGTATCATGTTTTATGTCTGACTCTTATTCCATTATACATAGGAAATATATCACATACTCCTTATCCATTCATCAACTGATGGATGCTTGGGCTGTTCCCATTGTTTGGCTATTGTAGATAATGTTGCTATAAACATTGGGGAACATGTATCCCTTTGAATTTGTTTTTTGTATTCTTTGAGTAAATACCTAGCATTGCAACTGCAGGACCAAAGGGCAATTTTATTTATTTATTTATTTATGTATTTATTTATTCATTTATTTGACAGACAGAGGTCACAAGTAGGCAGAGAGGCAGGCAGAGAGAGAGGAGGAAGCAGGCTCCCCACTGAGCAGAGAGCCCGATGTGGGGCTTGATCCCAGGACCCTGAGATCATGACCTGAGCTTAAGGCAGAGGCTTAAACCACTGAGACACCCAGGCACCCCCAAAGGGCAATTCTATTTAACTTTTTGAGGAACCTCTTTACAGCTTTCCAGAATGGCTGTATCAGCTCGCTTTCCCATAAGAGCGGCAAGAGTGTTCCTCTTTTCCACATACTCACCAACCACTGTTATTTCTTGTTTTGGTGACTTTAGACATTCTGAGGGGTATGAGGTGATACCTTGAATTTTTGGCTTGTAGCAAATGTGCATTATTAACAAAGTGACATACTACAATTTATATTTTGCCATTAGTAAGAAATATATATATATATATATATATATTTGTATATATCTGCTCCCATTTAAGGGATGTTACCTGACATCTCAAAATAGGAATTCCCATCCATTCAGTCTTTGGATGACTAAGAGGAAAGATATTACAATTTTAAAGAGAAATGTTTTCCTGCATTTGAGGAATATATGTTGAGTACTGACACCTTCTAGGCAAAGAACACAGGGTATTGAGAAAGAACAGTCCATACATCCTTTGGATGAATACGTAGGAGTACAATTTCTGGATTGTAGGGTAGTTCTATTTTTGAGGAAACTCCATACTGTTTTCCAGAGTGGCTGCAATAGTTTGCATTCCCACCAAGAGTACAAGAGGGTCCCCTTTCTCTGCATCCTCACCAACACTGGCTGTTCCATGTATTATTAATTTTAGTCATTTGGACTAGTGTGATATCTCATTGTAATTTTGATTTGTATTTCCCTGATGATGAGTGATGTTGAGCATCTTTTCATATTTCTATTAGCCATCTGTATATCTTTTTTTGAAAACTGTCTACTCAAAACTTCTCTCCATTTCTTAACTATTATTTGTCTTTTTGGGTGTTGAGTTTGATAAGTTTTTTATAGATTTTGGATACTAACCCAGTATAGATGTGTCCTTTGCAAATATCTTTTCCATTCTACAGGTTGCACTAATATGTATTCACTCAAAGGGTACAAAAATACTAATTTGAAAGAGTACACGCACCCTGAAGATTATAGCAGCATTATATGCTTTCCCTGCAGGACACCACCTAACCCAGATTTCCTCTTGCCTCCTGCTTAGTGTTTTATGGAAGCCTCTATTAAAATGTCACCTCCTGGGGCACCTGGGTGGCTCAGTGGGTTAAAGCCTCTGCCTTCGGCTCAGGTCATGATCTCAGGGTCCTGGGATCGAGCCCCGCATCGGGCTCTCTGCTCATCGAGGAGCCTGCTTCCTCCTCTCTCTCTCTGCCTGCTTCTCTGCCTACTTGTGATTTCTGTCTGTCAAATAAATAAATAAAATCTTTAAAAAAATGTCACCGCCTTTATAGGTCTTCCTGAAGTCCTATTAAAACTTAGCAACCTGATATGAGGAAGTGGAGATGCAATGGGGGTGGGAGTTAAGGTGGTAGGAAAAGTAAAAATGAAACAAGATGGGATCGGGAGGGAGACAAACCAAAAGAGACTCTTAATGTCATAAAACAAACTGAGGGCGGGGGGGGAAGAGGGGTTGGGAGAGGGTGGTGGGGTTACATTATATGTTTAAATAAAGCTTAAATAAAGTTAAAAAAAAAACTTAGCAAGCGGGGCGTCTGGGTGGCTTGGTGGGTTAAAGCCTCTGCCTTCGGCTCAGGTCATGATTCCAGGGTCCTGGGATCGAGCCCCGCATCGGGATCTCTGCTCGGCGGGGAGCCTGCTTCCCTTCCTTTCTCTCTGCCTGCCTCTCTGCCTACTTGTGATCTCTGTCTGTCAAATAAATAAATAAATCCTTAAAAAAACCCAAAAAACAAAAAAAACACTTAGCAACCTCCATATACCCTCCTTTTTTTTTTTTTCTCATTAAACTTTTGTTTTAATGGGTCTCAAAATTCTGTGACAGATTTTTGGTCAAGTTGTTTCCATTAAAAAGTACTGATTTTAAAAACTAATAACTTAAAACTGCCACACACACACAAAAAACAAATGGTCCACAAAACATTCTCCTTTCCTTCTGAAGGTTTTACGATGCATTGTTATCATTAACCAGTCTTTTACTATTAAACTTAAATGGCCAATTGACACAAACAGTTCTGAGACCGTTCTTCCACCACTGATTAAGACTGGGGTGGCAGGTATTGGGGATAATATTCATTTAGCTTTCTGAGCTTTCTGGGCAGACTTGGTGACCTTGCCAGCTCCAGCTGCCTTCTTGTCTACTGCTTTGATGACACCCACAGCAACAGTCTGTCTCATGTCACGAACAGCAAAACGGCCCAGAGGAGGATAGTCAGAGAAGCTCTCAACACACATAGGCTTGCCGGGAACCATATCAACAATGGCAGCGTCACCAGATTTCAAGAACTTGAGACCATCTTCCAGCTTTTTCCCAGAACGACGATCTATCTTCTCCTTCAGCTCAGCAAACTTGCAAGCAATGTGAGCTGTGTGACAATCCAGCACAGGTGCATATCCAGCACTAATTTGGCCTGGATGGTTCAGGATAATCACCTGAGCTGTGAAGCCAGCTGCTTCCATAGGTAGGTCATTTTTGCTGTCACCAGCCACATTGCCACGACGAACATCTTTCACAGATACGTTCTTGACGTTGAAGCCCACATTATCCCCAGGAAGAGCCTCACTCAAAGCTTCATGGTGCATTTCAACAGACTTGACTTCGGTTGTAACATTGACTGGAGCAAAGGTGACCACCATGCCAGGTTTAAGAACACCAGTCTCCACTCGGCCCACAGGGACAGTACCAATACCACCAATTTTGTAGACGTCCTGGAGAGGCAGACGCAAGGGCTTGTCAGTTGGACGAGTTGGTGGCAGAATGCAATCCAGAGCTTCAAGCAGTGTGGTTCCACTGGCATTCCCATCTTTGCGCGTGACTTTCCATCCCTTGAACCAAGGCATATTAGCACTTGGCTCCAGCATGTTGTCACCATTCCAACCAGAAATTGGCACAAATGCTACTGTGTCGGGGTTGTAGCCAATTTTCTTAATGTAGGTGCTGAATTCCTTAACGATTTCCTCGTATCTCTTCTGGCTGTAGGGTGGCTCAGTGGAATCCATTTTGTTAACACCAACAATTAGTTGTTTTACACCCAGTGTGTACGCCAGAAGGGCATGCTCACGGGTCTGCCCGTTCTTGGAGATACCTGCTTCAAATTCACCAACACCAGCAGCAACAATCAGGACAGCACAGTCAGCCTGAGATGTGCCTGTAATCATGTTTTTGATAAAGTCTCTGTGTCCTGGAGCATCAATGACGGTCACATAATACTTGCTGGTCTCGAATTTCCACAGGGAGATATCAATGGTGATACCACGTTCGCGTTCAGCTTTCAGTTTATCCAAGACCCAGGCATACTTGAAGGAGCCTTTTCCCATCTCAGCAGCCTCCTTCTCGAATTTTTCGATAGTTCTTTTGTCGATCCCACCACATTTGTAGATCAGATGACCAGTAGTGGTGGACTTGCCCGAATCTACGTGTCCGATGACGACGATGTTGATATGAGTCTTTTCCTTTCCCATTCTGGTTTAGGTTGAGCAGTGGTTTTCACGACACCTGTGTTCTGGCAGCAAACCCGTTGCGAAAAAGCCATATACCCTCCTTTTTATACCATTTTTTTTCCTTCACAGCACCTGTCACCATCTAATATGGTATATGATTTTTTAAATTTTTGATATATATTCTTTCTCCATCTTTGGATTGTATGGAGCTTTCTTTTTTTCCTTCAAGTTTTTATTTAAATTCTAATTAGTTAAGATAGGTGGTGTCCTGCAGGGAAAGCAGAGCAAAGACCCTGCAGAAGGCACTTACTTCATATATGAAGATCTCAAAATGAAGTCAGTATGGTGAGGGGATGAGCAAGAGGGAGAGAGATGAAAGGTGGTGGCAGAGAACGTTGAGGACAGAGGTGGCTTTCCTGCCACTGATGGGTCTTCAAGACACAAGGAGTCCTTCCTTCACATGGTGTTGTTTGCATCTTATTGTGTTCCAATGTATTCTGTGAATAAAGATGGATCGCTTCATTCTTTCTTTTCTTTTTTAGGTTCTAATATTATAATAGGAAAATGTTTTAATCGCTTCAAAGTATAAGGATAGAGGGAACATTCCTGAACTTCATAAAATTTATATATGAAAAACCCATAGCAAATATCATCCTCAGTGGGAAAAAGCTCACAGCCTTCCCGTTCAGATCAGGAACATGACAAGGATGCCCACTCTCACCACTCTTGTTCAACATAGTACTAGAAGTCCTAGCAACAGCAATCAGACAACAAAGAGAAATAAAAGGTATCCAAATTGTCAATGAAGAAGTCAAATTCTCTCTCTTCGCAGATGACATGATACTTTATATGGAAAACCCAAAAGACTCCATCACCAAACTACTAGAACTCATACAGAAATTCAGTAATGTGGCAGGTTACAAAGTCAATGTACAGAAATCAGTTGCTTTCTTATACACTAACAATGAAAACGCAGAAAGGGAAATTAGAGAATCGATTCCATTTACTATATCACCAAGAACCATAAGATGCCTGGGAATAAACCTAACCAAAGAAGTAAAGGATCTGTACTCGAGGAACTACAGAACACTCATGAAAGAAATCGAAGAAGACACAAAAAGATGGAAGACCATCCCATGCTCTTGGATCGGAAGAATAAACATTGTTAAAATGACTATACTGCCTAGAGCAATCTATACTTTTAATGCCATTCATATCAAAACTCCACCGGTATTCTTCAATGAGCTGGAGCAAACAATCCTAAGATTTGTATGGAATCAGAAGGGACCCCGAATTGCTAAGGAAATGCTGAAAAAGAAAAACAAAACTGGCGGCATCATGTTACCTGATTTCAAGCTTTACTGCAAAGCTGTGATCATCAAGACAGCATGGTACTGGCATAAAAGCAGACACATAGACCAGTGGAACAGAGTAGAGAGCCCAGATATGGACCCTCAACTCTATGGTCAAATAATCTTCGACAAAGTAGGAAAAAATATACTGTGGAAAAAGGACAGTCTCTTCAAAAGGACTGATCAATTGGTGCTGGGAAAATTGGACAGCTATATGTAGAAGAATGAAACTCGACCATTCTCTTACACCTTACACAAAGATAAACTCGAAATGGATGAAAGACCTCAACCTGAGACAGGAATCCATCAGAATTCTAGAGGAGAACATAGGCAGTAACCTCTTCGATATCAGCCACAGCAACTTCTTTCAAGACACGTCTCCAAAGGCAAAGGAAACAAAAGCGAAAATGAACTTTTGGGACTTCATCAAGATCAAAAGCTTCTGCACAGCAAAGGAAACAGTCAACAAGACAAAGAGCAACCTACGGAATAGGAGAAGATATTTGCAAATGACAGTACAGACAAAAGGCTGATATCCAGGATCTATAAAGAACTTCTCAAACTCAACACACACAAAACAGATAATCATGTCAAAAAATGGGCAGAAGACATGAGCAGACACTTCTCCAATGAAGACATACAAATGGCTATCAGACACATGAAAAAATGTTCATCATCACTGGCCATCAGGGAGATTCAAATCAAAACCACATTGAGATACCACCTTACACCAGTTAGAATGGCCAAAATTAGCAAGACAGGAAACAACGCGTGTTGGAGAGGATGTGGAGAAAGGGGATCCCTCTTATACACTGTTGGTGGGAATGCAAGTTGGTGAAACCACTTTGGAAAACAGTGTGGAGATTCCTTAAGAAATTAAAAATAGAACTTCCCTATGACCCTGCAATAGCACTACTGGGTATTTACCCAAAAGATACAGATGTAGTGAAAAGAAGGGCCACCTGTACCCCAATGTTCATAGCAGCAATGGCCACGGTCGCCAAACTGTGGAAAGAACCAAGATGCCCTTCAACGGACAAATGGATAAGGAAGATGTGGTCCATATACACTATGGAGTATTATGCCTCCATCAGAAAGGACGAATACCCAACTTTTGTATCAACATGGACGGGACTGGAAGAGATTATGCTGAGTGAAATAAGTCAAGCTGAGAGAGTCAATTATCATATGGTTTCACTTATTTGTGGAACATAACAAATAGCACAGAGGACATGGGGAGTTGAACCATGAGAGACTATGGACTCTGAAAAACATTCTGAGGGTTTTGAAGGGGCAAGGGGTGAGAGGTTGGGGGAGCCAGGTGGTGGGTTTTATGGAGGGCACGTATTGCATGGGGCACTGGGTGTGGTGCATAAACAATGAATTCTGGGGACGCCTGGGTGGCTCAGTTGGTTAAGCAGCTGCCTTCAGCTCAGGTCATGATCCCAGAGTCCTGGGATCGAGTTCCACATCAGGCTCCTTGCTCGGCAGGGAGCCTGCTTCTCCCTCTGCCTGCCTCTGTGTCTGCCTGTGCTCATTCGCTCTCTCTCCCTCTCTCTCTGACAAATAAATAAATAAAAATCTTAAAAAAAAAACAAAATAAAATCTTTAAAAAAACAATGAATTCTGTTATACTGAAAAGAAATTAAATTAAAACAAAGAAAATGTTTTAGTATATTCAAATATAAGGAAATGCTTATCTCCAGATCAGCATCTTTGTAACTTTTCACATTATTTAAGCCATAGAGTCATGATCAGATTAAAAAAGAAACGAAGAGCACTCTGAAGACAACCAAGGACAAGAGCGGGGAAAGAAAGTGCCATTCTACAAAACTACACCTTCTAAAAAATGACTTACACGATGTTCTCAAAGCTGATGATCTAAAGGAATCCTGATACAAAGAAGAAAATTTGTGTCGGACATATGGGTGTCCATTGGCTTGCTTTTACAGACACAGTATACCTTTCCATAGCCAGTGAAAACAAACAGTACAGGGAACCACAGTAAGGACTAGAATCTTCAGAGTTAGAGGAGTAATTACTCTATTGTCTTTGTTTTCCCAAAGGTTTTCAAGAATACTCTCAGTTTCCGGTAAAATGACCTCTGTCTCCAGAAGAAATCCTGGAACAGGAAAATTTAAAGGAACATATATTCTTGAACAGTATAGTTTTCCTTTTGTTCTCTGGGAAATAGTCTCAAGAAGAGTTGGAAAGATCTCGGGGCCCCTCAGTGGCTCATTTGGTTGGGTGTCATCTTTTGGCTTTGGTCTGATCCCAGGGTCCTGACATGGAGCCCTGTGTACTGCCTGCTCAGCAGGGTGTTCGCCTCTCCCTCTGCCCTTCCCATGCTCATGCTTTCACTCTCCATCTCTAAAATAAATAAAATCTTAATCTTAAAAAAAAAAAAAGAGTTGGAAGGACCTGCTAATATAAAGTTGAAATAGTGATGAAAATAGAACCCCTGTATGGTACTTGTCTCTCTCACATCACTGCATGCTCAAAAATTGCAATGTTTAATTAACATTTGTTGAATGCTTTTTTTAAAAAGATTTTATTCATTTATTTGACAGACAGAGACCACAAGTAGACAGAGAGGCAGGCAGGGAGAGGAAGGGAAGCAGGATCCCCGCCGGGCAGAAAGCCCAATGCGGGCTCGATCCCAGAAACCTGGGATCATGACCTGAGCCGAAGGCAGAGGCTTTAACCCACTGAGCCACCAGGAGCCCCTGTTGAATGCTTTTTGTATTTGTTTAATGAATCCAAAATGGCCTTTCTTTAAGTAATATATATATCACATATTAACTTTGATTTTCAAGCCAAAATTGTTGTGCATAAATAAAAAACAACTTTGCTTTGACAAATTCTGCAGGCATTGAAGCAATGTGATTATTCAATGAGATTCAGAGCCTGTGCTCAAGAAACCCCAAATAAACTGGCAAGAAGTGAATTGGGATAGAGAAAGGATGACCATGTAAGGATGAGGTTTTCTGTGATAGGAGTAGAGACAGTAAAGGCGGAATCAGGATTAAAGAGAGTGCAGTGCCATCAAGGTGGAGTCAGGATTAAAGAGATTACAGTGTCAGCAGGTTGGGGTCACAGAGGGGGGGATTTCAGAAACTATGGAATAAGGAGGAAGAGTCAGTAGGGATTACAATCACAGGATCATCAAGTGTAGAAGACCTTGGACCCAGGTGTAGGCCCCTGGATTAGAAGTGACCAGGGTTCTAAGGTCAGTAGAGGTAAAATTCACATGGTCAGTGGATTAAGTCTCTCAGAGTCACTGAAAGTGGGAACATGGACACACATGAATTTGAGGTCACCACATCATTTGATTCAAGGGACTTCCAGAGTAAGTTAAGCAAGACATCCCAAGTGTAATGGGAAAGAAGGAATCACAAAGCCTGTAGTAATGGGGCTAGGAGAGTGGCGGGTTCTTTTTTTTTTTTTAAGATTTTATTTGCCAGAGAGAGCACGCACAAGCAGGGGAAGCAGCAGGCAGAGAGAAGCAGGTTTCCCGCTGAGCAAGGGGCCTGACATAGGGCTAGATTCCAGGACCCTGGGACCATGACCTGAGTCAAAGGCAGACACTTAATCAATTGAGCCACCCAGGCATCCCGAGAGTGATGTATTTTTTTTTTAATTTTTAAATTTCTTTTCAGTGTGCCAGAATTCTCTGCAATTGCACTACTAGGTATTTACCCAAAAGATACAGATGTAATGAAAAGAAGGGCCATCTGCACCCCAATGTTTATAGCAGCAATGGCCACAGTCGCCAAACTGTGGAAAGAACCAAGATGCCCTTCAATGGACAAATGGATAAGGAAGATGTGGTCCATATACACTATGGAGTATTATGCCTCCATCAGAAAGGATGAATACCCAACTTTTGTATCAACATGGACAGGACTGGAAGAGATTATGCTAAGTGAAATAAGTCAAGCAGAGAGAGTCAATTATCATATGTTTTCACTTATTTGTGGAGCATAACAAATAACACAGAGGACATGGGGAGATGGAGAGGAGAAGTTAGTTGGGGGAAATTGGAGGGGGAGATGAACCATGAGAGACTATGTACTCTGAAAAATAATCTGAGGGCTTTGAATGGGAGGGGAGTGGGAGGTTGGGCGAGCCTGGTGGTGGGTATTATGGAGGGCACATATTACATGCAGCACTGGGTGTGGTGCATAAACAATGAATTCCCTTCCTTATTTCTATCCATTTTTTTAACATTCTGTAATTTAAAGTTCACATTGGAGTATATGAACTCCAGTACTCTTGCCCTGAGGACTGCTGTGCCTCACAACACACTCACACACACACTCATTGGCACACACATGAACACAGTGCAATATGGCTTCCTTGCACTTTGTTAACTGTCATACTTATCTTGCCTTTAGCTGCAGTAATGTTGAAAGAAGTGGTAGAAGGCAAGCTGTCATCATCAGATTACCTTTACCCTGGACACTGTGTAAATAGTACCTAAAATCTAGTTAGTAAGCCTCTAGTGAACATGAAAAAATGGGCTCCATTTCAGTATGATCATCATGTATTCTGTGTTTATTATTTTTTAAAATTTAAATTCACTTAGCCAACTTATAGTACACCATTAGTTTCAGATCTAGTGTTCAATAAAGTATCAGTTGCATATAACATCCAGTGCTCATCACATCACATGCCTCTGTAATTCCCATCACCAATTGTGTCCTATATTTAAAGAAACATGAGAAAGCATTTCCAGAAATACATAAAGGAAAGAAATGGACACAAGGGGAAAAAGAGATCTAATAAGCTCAGGTGGTCCCTGAGAGACTGATGAGCAGCAAGCTTCCCTGGTTCTGGCAGCATTCCAGCCCAGTCCATATCCCCTGATGCTCAGGATAATTAACAAAGAAGGAAAATAACAATGTATCTAAACAATAAAGCAGTGGTATCTTTATGATGTCAAGATATTTTACCGATTGAATATCCCTCTGGAAAAAAATACACAAAGGGAATAAATCACAATTTACAACAGAAAATATACAATGTATGGCAATAGAAGGAGATTTTAAAAGATGAAATAATTAAAGACTCTTCCAAGTGATTTTCAAGGCAAAACTTTGGAATTAGGAAACCAGGTTTTGAATGTCAGATCTACCACATATACACTGTTGTTTGAATTTATTTTTTAAAAGATTTTTATTTATTTATTTGTTTGACAGAGAGATAGCAAGAGAGGGAACACAAGCAGGGAAAGTGTGAGAGGGATAACCTGGCTTACCACCTGGTGCAGGATCAAATCCAAGACACTGAGATTATGATCTGAGCTGAAAGTAGAGGTTTAAGGACTGAGCACCCAGGTGCCCCTACACTGTTTGAGTTTGGGAGAGACAACCAATCCATTCCAAATGTGATTATCCTCCCTCAAATAGTGGGGATAGCAGTACCCAGCCTCCTACAATGGCAGACAGAGGTCATAAGTATATGTAAAAACCTTACAATACAGTTCCTTCCTGTGACTGAGTGATTATAACCAATTAAAAGATTTGGCTGAGTTTTCCTCCTACCTCACAAATCTCTCTATCATTTTCATGCCTCCTAGTAATGAAGTATTACAAAGTAAAGGTAGTAAACATACCCTATTTGCATATTAAATACAATTTTTCATGTGAATACTCAGGGTGAGAGAAGATGCTGAGAATTGTATGTCTGGGAAACTGCTATTGCAAGGGAATAGCTACTTGCACGGGTCTGGGGCTTTCTATAAATGCAGAACACGCTCAAAGCCACCACATCATAAAAAATTCACTGCACATGCTCCAAGCCCAATACTTCCTAATCCCATTAACTGCAAACCCCTTGGATATGCTCTAATTTCAATGGAACCAGTTTAGGTCTCCCATTCCTTCCCCTGACCTATCCAACTGGACTTCCATTCACCTACTGTCAACAATGATGTCGGTATTGCTGAGTCCAATGAACACTTCTCTTCTGAACACATTACATAAGTTACTTATAATTGAGTCTGCCTAGTCTCAGGTGACCTCAGGTAAAAGTTCTCAGATTCCATTCTCTCTGATCCTTTCTCGAAATACCTACTGAGCTTTCAGACTCACCTGGGTGGGGTCTATAAGATGAAGGTCTCTGTTTGGAGATCTGAATTCCTCGTGTATGGTTAATGATGGAGACCAAAGCTCTGTTTCCAGACAGGACAGAAGGAAACAATGCAGCATGGGTCCCCCTGCCAGACTTAGGAACCCAAAAGTAATAACCATGTCCTTGTCAATCCAAGGCTTCACTTGCTGAAATTCTGCAGCAGAGGAGATATTTATAGTTCTGTGCGTCTGCTCATTAGACACTGTTTCCATTGTTACTCCTACCTCAGAGAACTCCATTACCCATGGGCCACTGGTCTAGACAAGAAGAAAACTTTTCCTATTGAGACCTTGTTCCCAAGAGAATATATTAGAGTCAAGTGAATCCGGTTTTGTATTCCTCATTCTCATGAACTTGCCTGCCTTCCAGAGGCCTAACCTCCATATACTTTACCTTAACCTTGAGTTGATATTGATTTCATTTAATTGAAGGGTTACATTGTGATTTATAGCTTTGGGGAGATGTTAATAAATAAGCCATGTGATCCTTTTCATATGCGGTTTTGAAAGAAAAGTCTCAGTTCTCACCCTACAGTCTGAAATAAATTCTGTCTTTGATTCTTCAAAGGGAGGGTCCGTGAGTTGACATCAAATATACCTCTGGCAAAGACATTTAGGAGGGAGAATAATGCCCCCCGAATATTTCCCAATCTTAATATACAGAATCTTTGGATATATCTTGTGTTACAGCAAGGGAAAATTAAGGTTGCAAATGGTATTAACATTGATAGTCAGCTGACACTAGGGTAAAGTTATTCTGAATATCCAGATGGGCTCAATAGATCACAAGGGTCCTCCAAATGTGGAGGATGGAGACAGAAGTCTTGGATCAGAGAGAGATTTTTGAGGTGTTATGTTGCTGACTTTGAAGATAAACAGAAGGCACACGAGTCATGGATTACATGTGGCTCTAAAGCTGGAATAAGCAAGAAAACCTATTCTCCCCAGACCTCCAGAATGAACTATTTTCTGCAGGCAGTGATTTTAGCCCATGGAGACCTATCTCAGACTTTCAGAACTATCAGAAAAGAAATTGATTTTTTTTAAGGCAGCAGCACATTCATTTATTACAACCACAATAAAACTCTAACCCAGGGCACCTGGGTGACTCATTCAGTTAAGCATCTGTCTTCAGCTTGGGTAAGCTCAGGGACCTGGGATCAAGGCCTTCACTGGGGCTCCCTGCTCAGTGCTGATTCTGCTTCTCTCTCTCTCCCTCTCTCTGTCTCTTTCAAATAAATAAATAAAATCTTAAAAAGATCTATCTAATCCAGACACTTAGCTAATAAAATTTTTTCAAGGGAAAGGAATCCAGCCTTGGATCTTATTCATTTATATTCTCTTGGATAAGGATATTTGGTATTGAAATCCTGCCTTAAGTAGAAAAAAAATCTGAAGTCACTTTGGAGCTGTTCAACCCCAGTTGCTGGTACAGAAGATCTCCCATACCATGAGCCATATTGATTTGCAGGCACTAAGGTAGAAAAAAATTGAATCATTAAGGCCACTCATTCTATATTATATTTTTTTGTTCAAATTTACAATATTTTACTGTAACACTATTTTTTAATTTAATTTAATTTTTTCAGTGTTCCAAGATTCATTGTTTATGCATCACACCCAGTGCTCCATGCAATTTGTGCCCTCCTTAATACTCACCACCAGGCTCACCCATTCACACCACTTCCCTCTCTTCCAAAACCCTCAGTTTGTTTCTCAGAGTCCACAGTCTCTCATGCTTCATCCCCCCCTTCAATTTTCCCCAATTCACTTTCCCTTTCCTTCTCAGAATGTCCTCCATGTTATTCCTTATGCTCCACAAGTAAGTGAAACCATATGATAATTGACTTTCTCTGTTCGACTTATTCACTCAGCATAATCTCCTTCAGTCCTATCGATGTTGAACAAAAGTTAGGTATTCATCCTTTCTGATGGAGGCATAATATTCCATTGTATATGTGGACCATATCTTCTTTATCCATTCATCTTTTGAAGGGCATCTTGGCTCTTTCCACAGTTTGGTGATTGTAGCTATTGCTGCTATGAACATTGGGGTATATATGGCCCTTTTTTTCACCACATCTGCATCTTTAGGGTAAATACCTAGTAGGGCAATTGCAGGGTCATAGGGTAGCTCTATTTTTTAAAAAAGATTTTATTTATTTATTTGGCTGACAGAGATCACAAGTAGGCAGAGAGGCAGGCAGAGAGAGAGGAGGAAGCAGGCTCCCTGCTGAGCAGAGAGCTCAGTGTGGGGCTTGATCCCAGCACCCTGGGATCATGACCTGAGCTGAAGGCAGAGGTTTTAACCCCTGAGCCAACCAGGCACCCAGGTAGCTCTATTTTTAATTTTTTGAGGAATCTCCACACTATTTTCCAAATTTGCATTTGCAAATTTCCAATTTGCATTTCCACCAATAGTGTAAGAAGGTTCCCCACTCTCCACATCCTCTCCAGCACTTGCTGTTTAGTGTTAGTTTTGGCCATTCTAACTGGTATAAGGTGGTATCTCAATGTGGTTTAGGTTTGGATCTCCCTGATGGCTAGTGATGATGAACATTTTTCCATGTTGAACATTTTTCCATGATGAACATTTTTCCATTAGCCATTTGTATGTCTTCTTTGGAGAAGTGTCTGTTCATGTCTTCTGCCCATTTTTTTGATGTAATTATCTGTTTTGAATGTTGAGTTTGAGGAGTTCTTTATAGATCTTGGATATCAGCCCTCTACTTTAACATTAATCCAAATGTTCAAGTTTACTTGTAACACAAAAACTCTCTAATAATGAGTCTTTTTGTGCATATGTGAACCCATGTTTACTTCAAAGAAAAATGTGTATAAACACACACATGAACATACACACACACACACACACACACACACACATTTCATACCCCTCACCTTTGAAGATTTTATTAGGGATTTAGAAAATAAGACCACACATTGGTGGTCTTATGCCACAGTGTTCCTCTGAAATTAATTTTATTATCCCATTTGTCTACAGAAATATGAAAACTTGGGCTTAGGGACATTACATTTAATAAGTTATGGAACAAAGTAGATAAAGTATGTTGAACACTTCTGGAATTACATACAAAAGAATCATTCTAGGGTGCCTGGGTGGCTCAGTCATTAAGCTTCTGCTTTCAGCTCAGGTCATGATCCCAGGGTCCTGGAATTGAGCCCCACATTGAGCTCCCTGCTTGGTGAGAAGCCTGCTTCTCCCTCTCCCACTCCCCCTTCTTGTGTTCCTGCTCTCTTTCTCTTTCTTTAAAATATAAAAAAGGAATCACTCATAATGTGCCCCTAAATTGTATATGACTCCTTTAATGCAGCAAACTGTACACTTTGTTTAAAAATATTTTATTAAAGTGTAACTGACACACAATATTACAATAGTTTCAAGTGTACCACATAGTGATTTGATTCTTTATGTTATGCTGTGCTCACCACAAGAGTCAAACTATATACTTTGAATAGGTACAGTTAATTATATATAATTATACTTCAGTTATTTAGTTGGCTGAGGGTAGGATCTAGAGCACTGGTATAGCTGCTTCACATAAAAAAAGGATAGAAAATATCTCTCATAACTAGAAAGAAAGCAGTGTCTACATGGACATAGGATCAATGCAATTAAATTAAGGCCATTCACATTTGGTAATCCTTCTCTAAATCACTATCAGGTACTGATTTTATATTCAAAGTAACCTTTCCCAAAGAACAAACCAAGTCCAAAGTGAGTAAAAGTAAGGAAATGATAAATATCAGAGTAGAAATCAATGGCACAGAGACTTAAAAAATGTACGGAAACAATGTCAATGAAACCAAGAGCTGGTTCTTTGAAAAGTCAAAAAAAAAAAAAAAAAAGGACAAACCCTTAGCAACACCCATGAAAAAAGAGAAAAACACAAATAAAATTAGAAATCATCAAACAGAAGTAACAACAGTTGCCATAGAATTACAAAGAATTATAATCAGAGGGGTAGACAAACCATGAGAGACTCTGGACTCTGAGAAACAAACTGAGGGTTTTGGAGAGGTTAGGGCCTCAGGGTATGTTGGATGAGGGGTTCGTGAGCCCGGTGGTGGGTATTATGGAGGGCACGAATTTCATGCAGCACTGGGTTGTGGCGCATAAACAATGAATTTTGGAACACTGAAAAGAAATAAAATAAAATAAAATTGAAAAAAAGGATATTATGAAAAAGTGTATGGCAACAAAATGTATGACCTAGGAGAAATGGAGAAAGTCCTCAACACATACAATATTCTAAAACAGAGAAGGAAGAAATAGAAAATATGAACAAACCAATTATAAGTAACAAAATAGAATTGGTAATCCAAAACCGCTGAAAAGTAGAAGTTGGGGAGCAGATGGATTCACAGGGGATGTCTACCAGACATTTAATGAAGAGTTAATATCTATTCTCCTCAAATTATTCCAAAATGCAGAAGAAAGAAAGCTAACAAATACATTGTATAGGGTCAGCATTTTCCTGACACTAAACCACACTAAGACACCACACACACACACACACACACACACACACACACACACACACAAACTCTAGGCCAAAAACCCTGAGGAAGATAGATGCAAAAATCCTCAACAGAATACTAGCAAACTACAGAAATGATATTTTAAAAGATTATTCACCTGATCAGGCGGGATTTATTTCAGGGATGCAGGAATATTTCAATATTTCCAAATAAATCAATGTCATTCACCACATCAAAAAAAAATGAAGCCTCAAAAACATAATCATCTCAATAGGTGCAGAAAAAGCATTTGACAATATTTAACATTCATTCATAATAAAAACTCTCAACAAATTAGGGATAAATGGAACATATATCAACATAATAAAGGCTATATATACCACCCCCCCCCACTAACATCATACATAATGGTGAAAAACTGAAAGCTTTGCCCCTAATGTCAGGAACAAGATAAACATGCCTACTCTCAAACATGCCACATTTTATTCAACATCATACTGGAAGTCCTAGCCAGAGCAATCAGACAAGAAAAAAGAGTAAGTGTCATCCATATTGGTAAAGAAGTTAAACTGTAACTATTTGTAGATGCATAAACATCTACATAAGCATAGAAAATCTTAAAGAATCTACAAAAAATGATTACCAAAAGTAATAAACGAATTCAATAAAGTATAAGTTACAAAATCAATACCCAGGAATAAGTAACATTTAAATACACAATGAAATAGCACAAAGAAAAAAATTATAATACCTTTTATAACTGCACAAAACAGAATGAAATACTTAGGAATAAATTTAACCAAGGATATGAAACATCTGTACTCCAAAAAGTACAAAACACTGATGAAAGAAATTGAAGATGACATGAACAACTGGAGACATATGCCATACTTATGGATTGGAGATTAATATTATGAAAACATACATATTAACCAAAGAAGTCTACAGATTTAATGCCATCTCTATCAAAATACTAATAGCAGTTATACAAAACTCAAATAAATAATACTAAAATTTGTATGGAGCTTTGGAAGACCTGAATAGCCAAAGCATCCTGAGAAAGAACAGAGCTGGAGGTATCACAATACTATATTTCAAGATATACCACATGGCTGGGGCACCTGGGTGGCTCAGTGGGTTAAGCCTCTGCCTTCAGTTCAGGTCATGATCTCAGGGTCCTGGGATCGAGCCCCAAGTCAGGCATTCTGCTCAGCAGGGAGCCTGCTTCCCTCTCTCTCTGCCTGCCTCTGCTTACTTGTGATCTCTCTCTCTGTCAAATAAATAAATAAATAAAATCTTAAAAAAAAAAAGATATACCACATGGCTGTAGTGATGAAAACAGTATGGTAATAGCCCCAAAATAGACAGATAGGCCAATGGAACAGACTAGAGGCCCCAGAAATAAGCCCATGATTATATGGTTAGTTGACATATGATAAAAGAGGCAAGAATATGGGCAGCAGATAATCTTTGTACTAAATGGTGTTGATAAAATTGGAAAGCTAAATGTAGAAGAATGGAACTAGATCACTCTCTACACACACAAAAATAAGCTCAAAATTGATTAAGGAACTAAATATGAGACCTAAAACCATAAAAATCCTAGAAAACACAAGCAGTAATTTCTCTGACATCAGTCCTAGCAAAATCCATCTATATATGTCTTCTAGGATTTGGGAAAGGGAAGCAAAAATAAACTATTGGGACAACATCAAAATTAAAAGCTTAGCAAAATAAAACCCGCCCTCGACCAAGCTCTGCCTGGAGTTATGATTGTCTGTCTTCACCATCAAACTTTCTAAAAGGCTATTCTTGTGTGTGGCCTCCGTGGTCTCACCCCCAGTCACTCCATCAATCTGTCTGGCTTAGGACCCCACTACTCACCTCGTCTTTTCTTTTCTTTTTTTTTTCCTTTTATTTTTTTATTTTTTATTTATTTATTTTTTTTAGCTTACAGCAAAAACATATATTTTTTTTATTTAAACATATAATGTAACCCCACCACCCTCTCCCAACCCCTCTCCCCCCCACCCCCCTCAGTTTGTTTTATGACATTAAGAGTCTCTTTTGGTTTTTCTCCCTCCCGATCCCATCTTGTTTCATTTTTTCTTTTCCTACCACCTTAACCCCCACCCCCGTTGCATCTCCACTTCCTCATATCAGGGAGACATTGTGATAGTTGTCTTTCTCCAGTTGACTTATTTCGCTAAGCATAATACGCTCTAGTTCCATCCATGTCGTTGCAAATGGTAAGATTTCATTTCTTTTGATGGCTGCATAGTATTCCATTGTATATATACATATGCCACTTCTTCTTTATCCATTCATCTGTTGATGGACAGACATCTAGGTTCTTTCCATAACTTGGCTATTGTGGACATTGCTGCTATAAACATTCGGGTACACGTGCCCCTTTGGATCACTACGTTTGTATCTTTAGGGTAAATACCCAGTAGTGCAATTTCTGGGTCATAAGGTAGCTCTTGTTGCTCTGGGTTTGGGCACAACTGGAGAGACAGAGCAGAGAGCAAGAGCTGAGGAAAGACCAAGAGGGCAAGAACTCACAGAGGGGAGTCTACTACCCTCTCTGCCTGCCCTGGCATGGGCTGTCTCCTGACCTGGATGGACAGACAACCTTCCATTACTTATTTTAAAACTGCATTTTGTTTTACCATGCCAGAAAGCAACACATGTTTATTGAAGAACAGTTGGAAGCCCCAGAAAAACCGAAAGAAGAAAATAAGCACTCAGCTGAAGACAACCATTCAAAATTTTTGGCACCTTTTCCTCCCAACTTTCACTGAAGTTGAACAGATAAATGTGCATATATGAAGTGATTTCTGGGAAAGACAAAAAAAAAAAAGACACCCACAACAGGAAAGCAAAAAAGAGAACAAAGGAGAAGAAAATGGTGTTCATTTTCTTCCTGAGACTGCCCTTTCTCCGTGCTGCTACTTGGTTTTACTACCTTCTTTTCTCCCTGGGCTTTCTGACAAAACATTGTTCCATCACTTTTTCCCTCTCCAAACTGTTTGGCAGAGTTGTTTGCTATCAACATGGAGTTCAAGTAAAATGGTCTGTTGTTTAAAAAAAAAAAAAAGCTTAGCAAAATAAGTCAACTGGAGAAAGACAACTATCACATGATCTCCCTGATATGAGGAAGTGGAGATGCAACGGGGGTGGGGGTTAAGGTGGTAGGAAAAGAAAAAAATGAAACAAGATGGGATCGGGAGGGAGACAAACCAAAAGAGACTCTTAATGTCATAAAACAAACTGAGGGGGGTGGGGGGGAAGAGGGGCTGGGAGAGGGTGGTGGGGTTACATTATATGTTTAAATAAAAAAGCTTAAAGAAAAAAATTAAAAGCTTTTACAGCAAAGGAAGCAATCAATAAAACAAAAAGATAACTTACTGAAAGGGAGAAGATATTTGCAAATGATATATCTGATAAGGGGTTAATATCTAAAATACATAAAGAACTACAACTCAACATAAAAAATCCCAAACAATCCAACAAATAAATGAATGGAGGATCTGAGGAGATTTCTCTAAAGGTGACATACACATGCCCAACAGACACATGAAAAGATGCTCAACATCATTCATTATCAGGGAAATGCAAATCAAAATCACAATGAGATGTCATCTCAAAATCGTCAGAATGACTAAAATCAACATGACAAGAAACAACAAGTCTTGGTGAGGGTATGGAGAAAAAGGAACCCTTTCACAGTATTGGTGGGAATGAAAACTGGTGTAGTCACTATAGAAAACAGTGTATAAAATTATAGTTTCTCAAAAACTTAAAAATAGAACTATCATATGATCCAATAATTTCACTACTATTTCCAAAGAAAACAAAGACTGATTTGAAAAGATATGCATTCCTATGTTTATTGCAGCATTATTTACAATAGCTGAGACATGGAAGCAACCTAAATTTCTATCAATAGACAATTTTATAAGAAAAATGTGGCACACACACACACACACACACACACAAACACACACTGGAATATATCTCAGCCATAAAATGGGATGAGATAATGCCATTTGAGACGACATTTTGGGCCTAGAGGATATTATTATAAGTGAAATAAGTCAGTCTAGGAATAACAAATACCATAGGATGAATGAGCAAAAAGCAGAATCAGATATATAAATACATAGAATAAATTGATGGTTTCTAGAAAGGAGAAGAGTGGGGGGCTGGGCAGAATGGATGAAGGGGAGTGGGAAGTACAAGCTCTCATTTATGGAATGAATAAGTCATGAGAATAAAAGGCACTGAATAAGGTATGCAATCAATGATATTGTAACAGTGATCTACCGATGTATTGGGACAAATGGTAACTACACTTGTGGTGAACATAGTATAATGTATAAATTTGTCAAATCATTATGTTGTACACCTGAAATTAATGTAACATTGTGTGTTGATTCCTCAAATAAACCAAGCAACAAGAAAACACACAAAGTACTCTTTCCCATTGGAAAGGAATACTCTGAATAGCCTATCTGGGTATATAGCCAGAAAAAAATACTCATGAGTATTTAAAGATGTGAATGCCTTTACTACAAATAAAAAATCTGAATAACTGGGTCTGGGTAACACATATGAAGAAAACTCTACCTCTCTAGACAATAAACAAACAAACAAAACAAAAAACAAACCAACCCAATCGTCAAATGCAATGGTTCATGTATTTTCTTCAGAATCTGTCTGAATTGTTCAAAATAGAAATCAGGACTAAGGTCCAGGAAGGGTCCTAGTTGGGATGGATGTAGTCAGGTGATACAGCTATATATCTGAGTGAGACACTGGAGACTGTTGCTTGAAGAAGCTCAGAGGCTCACTGTGGTCTTTTTGATGTGTCTGCAGGAGAGCTTATATACATTGGAGAGATGTCCATTCCAGGGGAGATGGAACCACTGGTAGAAAGGGAATATGCACCTGGTTCCCAAGGTGGACACACTGGACTGAAGTGGTGTAAAAATTTCCTTTATTTATGATCCCTTGGATTCAGGAGAGCTGAATTGCCTAGAGAAATGAGCAACATGAATGGAGTTTACTTAATTAGGAGTTCTGAGTATTCAGCCTCTGCAGCACCCTACCCTGCCAGAAAGCTCACCAGCTGCAGGCTAAGAGTATCCTCTACATGCTTCTCTGAGATGTCCACCCACTCCAAAGAGCCAGAAAATGACCCCCATTTCTCGTCCTTTCTACACCAATGGCCCTTGGAAGAAAGGACTAGTAGAGGCAAATCTGTTGAGTGCAGCTTTGGGGGAAGCCAGAGAAGTATAGTATGTCCTCTGGGAAAATAGTGTAGAGGATAGGGAAGCTTTTATTAACCATGCCTTCTGGGGAAACACTCAGGTTGATGAGATAGTGAAATGGGATTTATTCTAAATTCTGCACATTTCATGTCTGAAGAAGATTCTTGATCCTCCTTCCTCCTCAACTCTTCTTACCTTTCTTCTCAGAGCATGATTGCAGTGACCCTTGCCTCTTGCAGCAGGAACTGACCCTCCCTTATGTCTGCTAACTTCTTGGGTTCTGCTTTATTCTAATGTTAGCTTTTCCTATTATTTGTGAATCACTGACTGCCTGAGGCAGCCCTGCAGAGTGAGAAGAGACTTGACAAGTGTCAAGAAGGTATGAATTAGAATTGCTCCTTTCCATCTGGTCTCTGAAGGACCTTGGGGATATTTCTACTATTCTATGGATCTTTTTTTCCCTTCAGCACAAGAGTGAGTAGAAGGAGGTCACAGAGATTGCTTATGGAAGTGCAGATGTGATGGATCGAGTGTTCAGGACATGGTGTCCTCTGGAAAACACCATTTATTTACACATTCACTCATCCATGTGACATGTTCCAAAAGACTTTTCAGGAACCTATACAATACTTAGGACAAACTAAAACACTTCATATGTATACGACAAGAGAAATATTGTGGCCAAGACAAAGGAGACCTCAGACCAGGAGAATAATTACATGAGCAAACCAAATATTTACCATGAAATATTATGTTGTTGGCAAAATTGGGCCCCTGGTAGGACTTTGAGAATCCCAGTGAAGACAAAGGAATAAGTTTGTGTTGTTAGCAGGAAATTTGGCTACATAAATAGAAAAACTAAGAAAAAAAAGTGTTCATATTCAGTTAGGGGTTAATTTGTCTCCATCATCAAAGAAAGGGCATGATGTCTCTATAGTAACATGAGAGACAAGGTTCATTCCATCTTTATTTCCATATCCATAGTGTGTGGTTTTCCAAAATACATCAGCTGTGGGAGTCCCAGTGTCATGTGTGAATTCTAGGCAAGGAGGAGATAGGAAGGGGAAAGAATTCTAAAAATCATTCCAATACTCCTACTCAATAATTTCTCACTCTCTCTACAAATTGTCCATAATTGTAAGAGAAGATGAGAAATATAGTATCTAAGCAGGGCATATGACTACGTCCAAATATAATCAGGGTCTGATAACAGGAAAGAGCATAATGAGTGTGTTATGTAGGCAGTCTCTGGCTCAATGATCAGATACGAGATTCACAGTATCCATAACATGAAAACAAACCAAATGCTTGTTAGAAGAGTGATCCTTCTTGATACTAAGGCAAAAAGACAGTGATCTCAGCAATTCTCATGAAAGTCACATGGCATGATGGAAGGAGCAACGTGTTCAGCCAATTTGCCTCAAGGAATCCAAAACACATTTTAGAGTACTTGAAATGTTTCCTAGTGTAGGCTAGAGACATCACACATGGGGTAAGAGACACACCATGAGAGAGGTGAAGCAAGAACCCTATTGTCATGACTCAGGTTTTATTAAAGTGTGCTGAAAAAAAAACAGCAGTAAACCTTGACCAAAGTGAAATGAACCTATCCCATCTGAGCTACAAGTGTATTCAGATTCCTGGATAGTAAAGACTAATGGAGCCATCTTGGTCAGCTGTATGAACATTAATTTTGGTGGCTCCAAATAACAAGTCACCATCTGATTCTACTTTGATATGCAAATTAATACTTCCTGGAGCTGTCATAGTTCTTATATACTGAATTTGACAAGACAGATCTCTGCACCCTACAGATTGTAACCTGAAAACATTATTATCAAATCCTGGATTTGATAATAAAAAATCCTTTTCATCTTTGTCTCTCATCCTCAAAACACTTTCCATTTTTTGGTTACTCCCTGTGGATCAACATGAGAGACATAGGAAAGTTCTTGGGATTGTCTTAGGTGAGTTTGGGTGCATTCAGGGGGCATCACTATAGCTCTGAATGAAGGTACCAGAATTTCAATGGGCATCAAACCAATGTGTATCTAATTGCCTTTGAGTGTGGAGACACCCTGGTTCAGGGACTCCAGGATTATTTCCTTAGACATAGTTTAGAGGGAAGACCAAAGCTGAAGAAGGAATTTCTTCCTCTGGGGAGGAGGGCAAACCAAGGGAAAAAAGAACACAACCAAAAAACCAAAAAACTGTGCTTTTGAATCCACAAATGTAGTAAGGGAATTTAATGAGGAATCAAAGGTTCACCTCCTTGTTGAAAACTGTCAACTATTTTTTTTTTAGATTCTTAATAATGTTTATACTGACAGCTGTCCCCAGTATTTTCAATGATTGTGTGAGTTGGAGTTCCCTACTCCATCATTTTCTCTGTCTTTGACTATTTTGTGTGCACTTTATAACTTTTTTCTTTTTTTAACGATAATTTATTTATTTGAGTGGAAGGGGGTGAGGAAGGGCCATGGGAAGGAAGAGAGAGTCTTTTATTTAAATTTAATTTCTTTTCAGCATAACAGAATTCATTGTTTATGCACCTCACCCAGTGCTCCATGCAATACGTGCCCTCCATAGAACCCACCACAAGCTCCCCAACCTCCCACCCTTCACCCCTTCAAAACCCTCAGAATGTTTTTTCAGAGTCCATAGTCTCTCATGGTTCAACTCCACTTCCAATTTCCCTCAACCCCCTTCTCTCCATCTCCCCATGTCCTCTGTGTTATTTGTTATGCTCCACAAATAAGTGAAACCATATGATAATTGACTCTCTCTGCTTGACTTATTTCACTCAGCATAATCTCTTCCAGTCCTGTCCATGTTGATACAAAAGTTGGGTATTCGTCCTTTCTGATGGAGGCATAATACTCCATAGTGTATATGGACCACATCTTCCTTATCCATTCGTCCGTTGAAGGGCATCTTGGTTCTTTCCACAGTTTGGCGACCGTGGCCATTGCTGCTATGATCACTGGGGTACAGATGGCCCTTCTTTTCACTACATCTGTATCTTTTGGGTTAATACCCAGTAGTGCAATTGAGGGTCATAAGGAAGCTCTATTTTTAATTTCTTAAGGAATCTCCACCCTGTTTTCCAAAGGGGTTTCACCAACTTGCATTCCCACCAACAGTGTATAAGAGGGATCCCCTTTCTCCACATCCTCTCCAACACGCGTTGTTTCCTGTCTTGCTAATTTTGGCCATTCTAACTGGTGTAAGGTGGTATCTCAATGTGGTTTTGATTTGAATCTCCCTGATGGCCAGTGATGATGGACATTTTTTCATGTGTCTGATAATCATTTGTATGTCTTCATTGGAGAAGTGTCTGCTCATGTCTTCTGCCCATTTTTTGACATGATTATCTGTTTGTGTGTGTTGCGTTTGAGAAGATCATTATAGATTCTGGATATCAGCCTTTTGTCTGTACTGTCATTTGCAAATATCTTCTCCCATTCTGTAGGTTGCCTCTTTGTCCTGTTGACTGTTTCTTTTGCTGTGCAGAAGCTTTTGATCTTGATGAAGTCCCAAAAGTTCATTTTCGCTTTTGTTTCCTTTGCCTTTGGAGACGTGTCTTGAAAGAAGTTGCTGTGGCTGATATTGAAGAGGTTACTGCCTGTGTTCTCCTCTAGAATTCTGATGGATTCCTGTCTCACGTTGAGGTCTTTGATCCATTTCGAGTTTATCTTTGTGTAAGATGTAAGAGAATGGTCGAGTTTCATTCTTCTACATATTGCTGTCCAATTTTCCCAGCACCATTTATTGAAGAGACTTTTTTCCACTGTATATTTTTTCCTGCTTTGTCGAAGATTATTTGACCATAGAGTTGAAGGTCCATATCTGGGCTCTCTACTCTGTTCCACTGTTCTATGTGTCTGTTTTTATGCCAGTACCATGCTGTCTTGGTGATCACAGCCTTTGTAGTAAAGCTTGAATCAGGTAACGTGATGCCACCAGTTTTGTTTTTCTTTTTCAGCATTTCCTTAGCAATTCGGGGTCCCTTCTGATTCCATACAAATCTTAGGATTGTTTGCTCCAGCTCATTGAAGAATACCGGTGGAGTTTTGATATGAATGGCATTAAAAGTATAGATTGCTCTAGGCAGTATAGTCATTTTAACAATGTTTATTCTTCCGATCCAAGAGCATGGGATGGTCTTCCATCTTTTTGTGTCTTCTTCGATTTCTTTCATGAGTGTTCTGTAGTTCCTCGAGTACAGATCCTTTACTTCTTTGGTTAGGTTTATTCCCAGGCATCTTATGGTTCTTGGTGATATAGTAAATGGAATTGATTCTCTAATTTCCCTTTCTGTGTTTTCATTGTTAGTGTATAAGAAAGCAACTGATTTCTGTACATAGACTTTGTAACCTGCCACATTACTGAATTTCTGTATGAGTTCTAGTAGTTTGGTGATGGAGTCTTTTGGGTTTTCCATATAAAGTATCATGTCATCTGCGAAGAGAGAGAGTTTGACTTCTTTATTGCCAATTTGCATGCCTTTTATTTCTCTTTGTTGTCTGATTGCTGTTGCTAGGACTTCTAATATTATGTTGAACAAGAGTGGTGAGAGTGGGCATCCTTGTCATGTTCCTGATCTGAACGGGAAGGCTGTGAGCTTTTTCCCATTGAGGATGATATTTGCTGGCAAGACATATTCAGGGTACTAAACGAGAAGAACATACAGCCAAGAATACTTTATCAAGCAAGACTGACATTCAAAATGGATGGAGAGATAAAGAGTTTCCAAGACTGGCAAGGTTGAAAAGAGTATGCGACCAATAAGCCAACACTGCAGGAAATACTGAGAGGGGTTCTATAAAAGAGGAAAAATCCCGAGAATATCATTGAACAGAAATATATGGAGTCAATCTACAGAAAGAAAGATTTGAAAGGTAACACGATGTCAATAAAAACATATATCTCTCAATAATCACTCTCAATGTGAATGGCCTAAAAGTGCCCATAAAAGGACACAGGGTTGCAGATTGGATAAAACGACAGGACCCATCCATATGTTGTCTACAAGAGACCCATTTCGAACCTAAGGATATACCCAGACTGAAAGTGAAGGGATGGAGAAGAATTTTTCATGCCAATGGGCCTCAAAAGAAGGCCGGGGTAGCGATTCTCATATCAGATAAATTAGATTTTAAACTAAAGACTGTAGTCAGAGATACAGAAGGACACTACATAATTCTTAAAGGGACTATTCACCAAGAAGATCTAACAATTGTAAATATTTATGTCCCCAACATGGGAGCAGCCAATTACACAAGAAAACTGTTAATCAAGATAAAGAGTCATATTAATATGAATACATTAATAGTAGGGGGTCTTAATATGTCACTCTCAGTAATAGACAGATCATCCAAGCAGAAAATCAGTAAAGAAACAAGAGCATTGAATGAAACATTGGACCAGATGAACCTCATAGATATATACAGAACGTTCCACCCTAAGACAACAGAATACTCATTCTTCTCAAGTGCACATGGAACCTTCTCCAGAATACACCACATACTGGGTCACAAATCAGGGCTCAACCGATAACAGGAGATTGAGATTATTTCCTGCATATCCTCAGATCACAATGCTTTGAAACTGCAGCTCAATCACAAGGAAAACTTTGGAAGGAACTCAAACACCTGGAAGCTAAAGACCACCTTGATAAAGAATGCTTGGATCAACCAGGAGATCAAAGAAGAACTTAAACATTTCATGGAAACCAATGAGAATGAAGACACTTTGGTCCAATACCTATGGGATACAGCAAAGGCAGTCCTAAGGGGGAAATACATAGCCATCCAAGCCTCCCTCAAAAAAATTGAAAAATCCAGAATACACCAGCTGTCTATACACCTTAAAGAACTGGAGAATCAACAATAAATTCAGGCAACTCCACACACAAGAAGAGAAATCATCAAGATTAGAGCAGAGATCAATAAGATGGAAACTAGAGGTACAGTAGAACTGATCAATGAAACTAGAAGCTGTTTTTTTGAAAGAATCTATAAGATTGATAAACCATTGGCCACACTAATCCAAAAGAAAAGAGAGAAGGCCCAAATTCATAAAATGATGAATGAAAAGGGAGAGATCACAACACCAAGGAAATAGAAACAGTTATTAGAAGTTATTATCATCGGGGCGCCTGGGTGGCTCAGCAGGTTAAAGCTGCTGCCTTCGGCTTGGGTCATGATCCCAGGGTTGTGGGATTGAGCCCCGTTTTGCTCTCTCTGCTCTGCAGTTAGCCTGCTTCCTCCTCTCTGTCTCTGCCTCTCTGCCTACTTGTGATCTCTGTATATCAAATAAATAAATAAAATCTAAAAAAAAAAAAAAAAGAAGTTATTATCCTTAGTTATATCCCAGTACGTTAAGCGACCTAGATGAAATGGATGCATTCCTGGAAAACTATAAACTTCCAAAACTGAACCAGGAAGAAATTGACAACCTAAATAGACCAATATCTAGTAATGAGATTAAAGCAGTGATCAAAAACCTCCCAGAAACAAGAGCCCAGGACCTGATGGATTCCCTGGGGAATTCTATCAAACTTTCAAAGAAGAAATAACACCTATTCTCCTGAAGCTGTTTCAAAAAATTGAAACAGATGGAAAACTTCCAGACTCTTTTTATGAAGCCACCATTACCCTGATCACCAAACCAGGCAAAGGCCCCACCGAAAAGGAGAATTTCAGACCAAAATCCCTGCTGAATATGGATGCTAAGATTCTCAACAAGATCCTAGCAAATAGGATCCAACAGCACATTAAAAAAATTATCCACCATGCATGTCATCGCAAATGGTAAGATTTCATTTCTTTTGATGGCTGCATAGTATTCCATTGTATATATATACCACTTCTTCTTTATCCATTCATCTGTTGATGGACATCTAGGTTCTTTCCATAACTTGGCTATTGTGGACATTGCTGCTATAAACATTCGGGTACACGTGCCCCTTTGGATCACTACGTTTGTATCTTTAGGGTAAATACCCAGTAGTGCAATTGCTGGGTCATAAGGTAGCTCTATTTTCAATTTTTTGAGGACCCTCCATGCTGTTTTCCAGAGTGGTTGCACCAGCTTGCATTCCCACCAACAGTGTAGGAGGGTTCCCCTTTCTCCACATCCTCGCCAGCATCTGTCATTTCCTGACTTGTTCATTTTAGCCATTCTGACTGGTGTGAGGTGGTATCTCATTGTGGTTTTGATTTGTATTTCCCTGATGCCCAGTGATGTGGAGCACTTTTTCATGTGTCTGTTGGCCATCTGGATGTCTTCTTTGCAGAAATGTCTGTTCATGTCCTCTACCCATTTCTTGATTGGATTATTCGTTCTTTGGGGAGAAATACAACTATCACATGATCTCCCTGATATGAGGAAATGGAGATGCAATGGGGGTGGGGGTTAAGGTGGTAGGAAAAGAAAAAATGAAACAAGATGGGATCGGGAGGGAGACAAACCAAAAGAGACTCTTAATGTCATAAAACAAACTGAGGGGGGTGGGGGGAGAGGGGTTGGGAGAGGGTGGTGGGGTTACATTATATGTTTAAATAAAAAAGCTTAAAGAAAAAAAAAGAGTAACATTAAAAAAAAATTATCCACCATGACCAGGTGCGATTCATCCCTGGGTTACAAGGATGGTTCATCATTTGCAAATCAATCAATGTGATAGAACAAATCAATAAGAGAAGAGAGAAGAACCACATGGTCCTCTCCATTGATGCAGACAAAGCATATGTCAAAATCCAGCATCCGTTTCTGATTAAAATGCTTCAAAGTATAGGGATAGAGCGAACATTCCTGAGCTTCATAAAATCTATCTATGAAGAACCCACAGCAAAAATTCACCATTTTAAACAAAATGTACAATTCAGTGGACTTAGTACATTCACAGAGTTATACAACAATCACCTCCATTTCTAAAATATTTTCATAACTCCAAAAATAAGTAGTGTATCCACTAATCAGTCCTTTTTCATCTCTTCCTACCCCAGACCCTGGCGGCCACCAATCTGTTTTCTGTGTCTGTCGATTTGCCTATTCTGAACATTTCAGAGCAACAGAATCACACAATAGGTGACCTTATAGTCTTGTTTCTTTCACATAGCATCATGTTTTTTTCTTTCTCTTTAAAAATTTTTTTTCTTTATTTTTTAAAATTTCTTTTCGGTGTTCCAGAATTCATAGTTTATGCATCACACCAAGTGCTCCATGCAATACATGCCCTCCAAAATACCCACCACCAGGCTCACCCAACCTCCCACACCTTCCCCTCCAAAACCCCCAGTTAGTTCCTCATAGTCTCCAGTCTCTCATGGTTTGTCTCCCCTTCCAATTTCCCCCAAATCCCTTCTCCTCTACATCTCCCCATGCCCTCCGTGTTATTCCTTATGCTCCACAAATAAGTGAAACCATATGATAATTGACTCTCTCTGTTTGACTTATTACACTCAGCATAATCTCTTCCAGTCCCATCCACATTGATCAAAAGTTGGGTATTCATCCTTTCTGATGGAGGCATAATACTCCATAGTATATATGGACCACATCTTCCTTATCCATTCGTCCATTGATGGGCATCTTTGTTCCTTCCACAGTGTGGCGACTGTGGCCATTGCTGCTATGAACATTGGGGTACAGATGGCCCTTCTTTTCACTACATCTGTATCTTTGAGGTAAATACCCAGTAGTGCAATTACAGGGTTATAGGGAAGCTCTATTTTAATTTCTTAAGGAATCTCCACACTGTCTTCCAATGTAGCTGTACCACCTTGCATTCCCACCAACAGTGTAAAAGGTTTCCCCTTTCTCCACATTCTCTCCAACACATGTTGTTTACTGTCTTGTTAATTTTGACATCACTATTTTTTAATTGAGTGTTCCATTATTGATTGTTCATTTATAATGGCCAGTGCTCCATGAAATCTGTCCCCTCCTTTAATAGCCATCACCAGGTGTCTGCATTTCAAATAATTTTTACAGATTCTTGTTTTCCTACTGAATTATGTGGAGATATTTTAGCTAGGAAATGCTTTAAATTCTATTAGTGTATAACTATAATATAATAATGCACAACTTCTTGCTTCTCAGTTTCTTGCCTTATTTAAGATGATTTTGTCTGTAGATTTTGTTTTATTTTTTATATTTTGTGAATTTTTTGGTAATTTTTAGTGCTTTGGTTGATCTTTTTATTATTCAAGGTTTATTTTTAATTTCAATATAATTGACATGTAGTGTTATATTAGTTTCAGGTGTACAATATAGTGATTCAACAATTGTACAGTTTACCCAGTGTTTATCATGAGGAGTATACTTTTAATCCCCTTCACCTATTCCACCCATCCTCCCACCCACTTCCCCTCTGGTAACCAGCAGTTTATTCTCAATAGTTAAGAGTCATCAGTGTTGTTGTAAATAGCAAGATCTTATTTATACTGTTTATATCCCTTATCTATGCACCCCCAACCTATTCTGTGGCAACTACCATTTTGTTCTCTGTATTTAAATGTCTGTCTTTTTGCTCATTTGTTCTCTTTTTATTTATTTTATTCTTTAAAAATATTTTATTTACTTATTTGAGAGAGAGAATGAGAGAGAAAGCACAAGGGGGGCGGGTCAGAGGGAGAAGAAGACTCTTTGCTACACAGAGAGCCTGATGTGGGACTTAATTCTGGAACTCTGGTATCATGACCTGACCTGAAGACAGATGCTTATGTGACTGAGCCACCCAGGAGCCCCTGTTCTGTTTTTTAGATTACACATACAAGTGAGATCATATTGCATTTGTCTTTGTTTGATTATTTCACTTAGTATAGCAGTCTCTAAATCCACCCACATTGTTGCAAATAGCAAGTACTCATTCTTTTTTTTTTTTTTTAAGATTTTATTTATTTATTTGTTAGAGAGAGAGAGAGCGCGAGCACAGGCAGACAGAGAGGCAGGCAGAGGCAGAGGGAGAAGCAGGCTCCCTGCCGAGCAAGGAGCCCGATGTGGGACTCGATCCCAGGATGCTGGGATCATGACCTGAGCCGAAGTCAGACGCTTAACCAACTGAGCCACCCAGGCGTCCCCTCATTCTTTTTTATGGCTGAGTAATATTCCATTGCATACATCTCTAACTATCTACATCTATCTATATCTATTTCTATATCATCTAACAATATCTATATACCACAACTTCTTTATCCATTCATCTGTTGGTGTACATTCAGGCTGCTTCCATATCTTGGCTTTTGTAAAAAATGCTGCAATAAATATGGGGTGCATATATATTTTTGAATTACTGCTTTTTTTTTCATTGGGTAAATACCCAGTAGCAGAATTACTTGATCATATGGTATTTCTATTTTTAATTTCTGAGGAACCTTCATACTGTTTTCCACAGTAGTTGAACCAGTTTGCATTCCCCCAAATGGTGCATGAGAGATCCTTCTTCTCCTCATCCTCACCAACTCTTGTTATTTCTTGTCATTTTATACTAGCCATTCTGACTGGTGGGAGGTGATAATCTTATTCTATTGAATGTCACATAGATGTAATTATTTTATTTCCTTCTCAGATTCTTCACAGTTTGTATTTAGAAATGCAACTGATTTACTGAGGATTGCTTTTCTATCCAGTTATTTGGCTGAATTAATTTATTAGTTCTATTAGTGTTTTGGTGGCATCTTTAGGATTTTCTACATACATATTCACACTGACTGCATGGATAAATTTATTTCCTCCTTTCCAGTTTGTATGCTTTTAATTTCTTGCTCTGGCTAAAATTTTACTCTGATCCCCAAACCAGGCAAAGACACCATCAAAAAGGAGAATTTCAGAGCAATATCCTGATAAATATGGATGCTAAGATACTCAACAAGAGCCTAACTAATAAGATACAACAATACATTAAAAGATTATCCACCATGAACAGGTGGGATTCATCCATGAGTTGGAAGGGTGGTTCAACACTCACAAATCAATCAATGTGATAGAACAAATCAATGAGAAGAGACAAGAACCACACGGTCCTCTCAATTGATGCAGCAAAAGTATTTGACAACATATAGCATATGTTCCTGATTAAAATGCTTCAAAGCATAGGGATAGAGGAAAGATTCCTGTACTTCATAAATCTATCTATGAAAAAACCACAGAGAATATCAACCTCAATGGGGAAAAGCTGACAGTTCCCATTGAGATCAGGAACATGACAAGGATGCCCACTCTTGCCACTCTTGTTCAACATAGTACTAGAAGTCCTAGAAACAGCAATCAGAAAACAAAGAGAAATAAAAGGTATCCAAATTGGCAATGGAGTCAAACTGTATCTCTTCGCAGATGACATGATACTTCATATGGAAAACCCATAAGACTCCACTCCCAAACTACTAGAACTCATACAGAAATTCAGTATTGTGGCAGGATACAACATCAATATACAGAAATCAGTTGCTTTCTTATACACTAACAAGGAAAATACAGAAAGGGAAATTAGAAAATCAGTTCCATTTACTATAGCACCAAGAATGATATGATATCTGGGAATAAACCTAACCAAAGAGGTAAAGGATCTGTACTTGAGGAACTACAGAACACTCATGAAAGAAATCAAAGAAGACACAAAAAGATGGAAGACCATTCCATGTTCATGGATCAGAAGAATAAACATTGTTAAAATGCCTATACTGCCTAGAGCAATCTATCCTTTCAATGCCATTGCAATAAAAATTCAATGGGTATTTTTCAAAGAGCTGGAGCAAACAATCCTAAAATTTGTATGGAATCAGAAGAGACCCTGAACTGCAAAGGAAATGTTGAAAAAGAAAAAAGAAATTGGCGGCATCACGTTACCTGATTTCAAACTATACTACAAAGCTGTGATCACCAAGACAACATGATACTGGCACAAAAACAGACACATACACCAGTGGAACAGCGTAGAGAGCCCCGATATGGACCCTCAACCCTATGGTCAAATAATCTTCGACAAAGCAGGAAAAAAATATACGGTGGAAAAAAGACAGTCTCTTCAATAAATGGTGCTGGGAAAATTGGACAGCTATGGGTGGAAGAATGAAACTCGACCATTCTCTTACACCATACACAAAGATAAACTCGAAATGGATAAAAGACCTCAATGTGAGACAGGAATCCATCAGAATCCCAGAGGAGAACATAGGCAGTAACCTCTTCAACATCGGTGATAACATCCTTCTTTCAAGATATGTGTCCAAAGGCAAAGGAAACAAAAGTGAAAATAAACTTTTGGGACTTCATCAAGATCAAAAGCTTCTGCACAGCAAAGGAAACAGTCAACAAAACAAAGAGGCAACCTACGGAATGGGAGAAGATATTTATACATGACAGTACAGACAAAGGTCTGATAGCCAAGATCTATAAAGAACTCCTCAAACTCAACACACACAAAACAGATAATCATGTCAAAAAATGGGCAGGAGATATGACAGACACTTCTCCAATGAAGACATACAAATGGCTAACAGACACATGAAAAAATATTCATCATCACTAACTATCAGGGAGATTCAAATCAAAACCACATTGAGTTACCAACTTACACCAGTTAGAATGGTCAAAGTTAACAAGACAGGAAACAACGTGTGTTGGAGAGGATGTGGAGAAAGGCGAACCCTCTTACACTGTTACTGGAAATGCACGTTGGTGCAGCCACTTTGGTAAACTGTGGAGATTCCTTAATAAATTAAAAATGGAGCTTCCCTATGACCCTGCAATTGCTACTGGGTATTTACCCCAAAGATACAGATGTAGTGAAAAGAAGGGCCATCTGTACCCCCATATTCATAGCAACAATGGCTACAGTCGCCAAACTGTGGAAAGAATCAAGATACCCTTTAACGGATGAATGGGTAAGGAAAATGTCACCCATATATACTATGAAGTATTATGCCTCCATCAGAAAGGATGAATCTGCAACTTTTAAAAATTAAAAAAAATTTTTTTTATAAACATATAATGTAACCTCACCACCCTCTCCCAACACCCCTCCTCCCAACCCCCCTCAGTTTGTTTTATAACATTAAGAGTCTCTTTTGGTTTGTCTCCCTCCCGATTCCATCTTGTTTCTTTTATTCTTTATCTACCCCCTTAACCCATTCACCCCCTCCACCATTGCATCTGCACTTCCTCATATCAGGGAGATCATATGATAGTTGTCTTTCTCCAATTGACTTATTTTGCTAATCATGATACCCTCTGGTTCCATCCATATCATTGCAAATGGCAAGATTTTATTTCTTTTGATGGCTGCATAGTATTCCACTGTGGAATATGTATATATATATATATATATATATATTCCACAATATGGAATATATATATATATATATTCCACAATATGGAATATATATATACCACTTCTTCTTTATCCATTCATCTGTTGATGGACATTGGACATCTAGGTTCTTTCCATAACTTGGTTATTGTGGACATTGCTGCCATAAACATTCAGGTGCATGTGCCCCTTCGTATCACTACATTTGTATCATTAGGGTAAATACCCAGTAATGCAATTGCTGGGTCATAAGGTAGCTCTATTTTCAACTTTTTGAGGAACCTCCATGCTGTTTTCCAGAGTGGTTGCAACAGCTTGCATTCCCACCAAAAGTGTAGGAGGGTTTCGAACCTTTCTCTGCATCCTTGCCAGCATCTGTCATTTCCTGACTTGTTAATTTTAGCGATTCTTACTGGTGTGTGGTGGTATCACATTGTGGTTTTGATTTGTATTTCCCTGATGCCCAGTGATGTGGAGCACTTTTGCATGTGTCTGTTGGCCATCTGGATGTCTTCTTTGCAGAAATGTCTGTTCATGTCCTCTGCCCACTTCTTGATTGGATTATTTGTTCTTTGGGTGTTGAGTTTGCTAAGCTCTTTATAGATTTTGGATACTAGCCCACTATCTGATATGTCGTTTGCAAATATCTTCTCCCATTCTGTCAGTTGCTTTTGGTTGTGTTAACTGTTCCTATGCTGTGCAAAAGTTTTTGATCTTGGTGAAGTCCCAATAGTTCATTTTTTCCCTTGCTTCCCTTGCCTTTGGCATTGTTCCTAGGAAGAAGTTGCTGCGGCTGAGGTTGAAGAGGTTGCTGCTTGTGTTCTTCTCAAGGATTTTGATGGATACCTTTGTCACATTGAGGTCCTTCATCCATTTTGAGTCTATTTTCATGTGTGGTGTAAGGAAATGGTCCAATTTCATTTTTCTGCATGTTGCTGTCCAATTTTCCCAACACCATTTGTTGAAGAGGCTGTCTTCTTTCCATTGGACATTCCTTCCTGCTTCGTCGAAGATTAGTTGACCATAGATTTGAGGGTCTACTTCTGGGCTCTCTATTCTGTTCCATTGATCTATATGTCTGTGGTTTTCTTTTGTGTGTGTGTGCCAGTACCAAACTGTCTTGATGATGATAGCTTTGTAATAGGGCTTAAAGTCCAGAATTATGATACCACCAGCTTTGGCTTTCGTTTTCAAAATTCCTTTGGCTATTCAAAGTCTTTTCTGGTTCCATATAAATTTTAGGATTATTTGTTCCATTTCCTTGAAAAAATTGGATGGGATTTTGATAGGCATTGCATTAAATGTGTAGATAGCTTTAGGTAGAATAGACATTTCACAATATTTGTTCTTCTAATCCATGAGCATGGAACATTTTTCCATTTCTTTGTGTCTTCCTCAATTTCTTTCATGAGTACTTTATAGTTTTCTGAGTATAGATTCTTTTCCTCTCTGGTTAGGTTTATTCCTAGGTATCTTATGGTTTTGGGTGCAATTTTAAATGGGATTGACTCCTTAATTTCTCTTTCTTCTGTCTTGTTGTTGGTGTAAAGAAATGCAACTGATATCTGTGCATTGATTTTATATCCTGACACTTTGCTGAATTCCTGTACAAGCTCTAGCAGTTTTGGAGTGGAGCCTTTTGGGTTTTCCACATATAGTATCATATCATCTGCAAAGAGTGAGAGTTTGACTTCTTTTTTGCTGAGTTGGATGGCTTTAATTTTGTTGTTGTTGTCTGATTGCTGAGGCTAGGCCTTCTAGTACACTGTTGAATAGCAGTGGTGATAAAGGACATCCTTGCTCTGTTCCTGTCCTTAGCGGAAAAGCTCTCAGTTTTTCTCCATTGAGAATGATATTTGCGGTGGGTTTTTCATAGATGGCTTTAATAATATTGAGGTATGTGCCCTCTATCCCTACACTTTGTAGAGTTTTGATCAGGAAGGGATGCTGTACTTTGTCAAATGCTTTTTCAGCATCTACTGAAAGTATCATATGGTTCTTGTTCTTTGTTTTATTAATGTATTGTATCACTTAGATTGATTTGCGGTTGTTGAACCAACCTTGCAGCCCTGGAATAAATCCCACTTGGTCGTGGTGAATAATCCTTTTAATATACTGTTGGATCCTATTGGCTAGTATTTTGGTGAGAATTTTCGCATCTGTGTTCATCAAGGATATTGGTCTGTAGTTCTCTTTTTTCATGGGATCCTTGTCTGGTTTTGGGATCAAGGTGATGCTGGCCTCATAAAATGAGTTTGGAAGTTTTCCTTCCATTTCTATTTTTTGGAACAGTTTCAGGAGAATAGGAATTAATACTTCTTTAAATGTTTGGTAGAATTCCCCTGGGAAGCCGTCTGGCCCTGGGCTTTTGTTTGTTGGGAGATTTTTGATGACTGCTTCAATCTCCTTACTGGCTATGGGTCTATTCAGGTTTTCTATTTCTTCCTGGTTCAGTTTTGGCAGTTTATATATGTCTAGGAAAGCATCCATTTCTTCCAGATTGACAAATTTGTTGGCATAGAGTTGTTCATAATATGTTCTTATGATTGTTTGTATTTCTTTGGTGTTGGTTGTGATCTCTCTGCTTTCATTCATGATTTTTTATTTGGGTCTCTTTTCTTTTTGATAAGTCTGGCCAGGGGTGTATCAATCTTATTAATTCTTTCAAAGAACCAGGTCCTAGTTTCACTGATTTGCTCTATTGTTTTTTTGGTTTCTATTTCATTGATTTCTGTTTTGATCTTTATAATTTCTCTTCTCCTGCTGGGTTTAGGCTTTCTTTGTTTTTCTTTCTGGAGCTTCGTTAGATGTAGGGTTAGGTTGTGTATTTGAAACCTTTCTTGTTTCTTGAGAAAGGCTTGTATCGCTATATATTTTCTTCTCAGGACTGCCTCTGCTGTGTCCCACAGATTTTGAACCACTGTATTTTCATTATCATTTGTTTCCATAATTTTTTTCAATTATTCTTTAATTTCCTGGTTGACCCATTCATTCTTTAGAAGGATGCTGTTGAGTCTCTATGTATTTGGGTTATTTCCAAATTTCCTCCTGTGATTGAGTTCTAGCTTCAGAGCATTGTGGTCTGAAAAGATGCAGGGAATGATCCCAATTCTTTGATACTAGTTGAGACCTGATTTATGACCCAGGATGTGATCTATTCTGGAGAATGTTCCATGTGCACTAGAGAAGAATGTGTATTCTGCTGCCTTTGGATGGAATGTTCTGAATATATCTGTGATGTCCATCTCGTCCAGTGTGTCATTTAAGACCTTTATTTCCTTGTTGATCTTTTGCTTGGATGATCTGTCCATTTCAGTCAGGGGAGTCCTAAAATCCCCTACTATTAGTGTATTTTTTTTAAAAAGATTTTTTTTTTAAATTTATTTGACAGGACAGAGATCACACAAGTAGGCAGAGAGGCAAGGAGAGAGGGGAGGGGAGAAGCAGGCTCCCTGCTGAGCAGAGAGCCCGATGTGGGACTTGATCCCAGGACCCGGGATCATAACCCGAGCCGAAGGCAGCAGCTTAACCCACTGAGCCACCCAGGCGTCCCTATTAGTGTATTATTGCCAATGTGTTTCTTTGATTTTGTTATTAATTGGTTTATATAGTTGGCTGCTCCCATGTTAGGGGCATAGATATTTAAAATTGTTAGATCTTCTTGTTGGACAGACACTTTGAGTATGATATAGTGTTCTTCCTCATCTCTTATTATAGTCTTTGGCTTAAAATCTAGTTGATCTGATGTAAGGATTGCCACCCCAGGTTCCTTCTGATGTCCATTAGCATGGTAAATTGTTTTCCACCCCCTCATTTTCAACCTGGAGATGTCTTCGGGTGTAAAACGAGTTTCTTGTAGGCAAAATATGCAACTTTTTATCAGCATGGATGGGACTGGAAGATAATATGCTGAGTATAGTAAGTCAAGCAGAGAGGGTCAATTGTCATATTTTTTCGCTTATTTGTGGAGCATAAGGAATAACATGGAGGACATGGGGAACTGGAGAGGAGAAAGGAGTTAGGGGAAACTAGAGAGGGAGATGAACCATGAGAGGTTGTGGACTCTGAGAAACAATCTGAGGGTTTTGGATGGGAAGGGGATGGGAGGTTGGGTGAGCCTGGTGGTCGGTATTATGGAGGGCACTTATTGCATGGAATGCTGGGTGTGGTGCATAAACAATGAATTCTAGAACAGTGAGAAATTTAAAAACAAACAAACAAACAAACAAACAAACCCCAAACAATCAAACAACCAAAGGAAACTTCAGGTGATATGTTGAATAGAAGTCAGGAAAACAGGCATTCTTTCCTTGTTCATGATCATACAGGAAATATAACTGTATTCCCACTGAGTATCATGTTTGCTATGCTTTTTTCATAAACGTCTTTAGTTTGAGGTAGTTTTCTTCTATTCCTGTTTGTAGTGTTTTTATCATGTTCATATACAAATGTAAACATAAATTTCTTGAGTGCAGAATATAAACAATAATATATATCCCAGCCTAATAATGCATGATTTTGTCATACTCTTTCTCTCTTATTTTAGTAATTACATCAATGACATGGAACTAGATAATGATACCCAAATTTCAGAATTTCTTCTTCTGGGATTTTCTGAGGAACCAGAATTGCAACCCTTCCTCTTTGGGCTCTTCCTGTCCATGTACTTGGTCACTCTACTTGGGAACATGCTCATCATCCTGGCCATCAGCTCAAACTCTCACCTCCACACACCCATGTACTTCTTCCTCGCCAACCTGTCCTTTGTAGACATCTGTTTCACCTCCACTACTATCCCCAAGATGCTAGTAAATATACAAACACAGAGAAAAGCCATAACTTATGAAGGCTGCATCATGCAGATGTACTTTTTCATACTTTTTATAGGTTTGGACAACTTCCTCCTCACTGTGATGGCTTACGACCGCTTCGCCGCCATCTGTCACCCCCTGCAATACATGGTCATCATGAACCCCCGGCTCTGTGGATTGCTGGTTCTGGTGTCTTGGATCATGAGTACCCTGCATTCCCTGTTAGAAAACTTAATGATGTTACAGCTGTCCTTCTGTACAGAGGTGGAAATCCCCCACTTTTTCTGTGAACTCAATAAGATGATCCAACTTGCCTGTTCTGATACCTTTGTGAATAACTTATTGATGTATTTTGCAACTGTGCTGTTGGTTGGTGCTCCCCTGACTGGCATCCTTTGCTCTTACTCTAAGATAATTTCCTCTATACGTAGGATCTCATCGGCTGAAGGGAAGTACAAAGCATTTTCCACTTGTGCATCTCACCTCTCAGTTGTCTCTTTATTTTATTGTACAGGCTTAGGAGTGTACCTAAGCTCTGCTGCTCCCCAGAGCTCCCATTCAAGTGCAGTAGCCTCAGTGATGTACACGGTGGTCACACCCATGCTGAACCCTTTCATCTACAGTCTGAGGAACAAAGACATAAAGGGGACTCTAATTGTATTTTTCAAGAGGAAGCCATAAATGAGCTATTTTTCAAGATGTAATTGCGGGCTTAATGCTTATTAGCCAGGAATTTTGAATCTTTAATCTGATCATGAATGAAGAACTTAATCCTCTATTTGTATCCAGAGTTTCAATTTTTCTACATTCAGCAGCCTTATTAAGCTTTCTGTTCCTTCTGCTAGCCAGTAATTTTGTCTTTTCTTTCTTAGTTGCTGAAGTTGGTCTCAACCCTCAATCATAAACAATTTGGAGATTTCCATTAATCTCATGTAGTGATGAACTGTACAGGATTTATGGAATAAATGACATTTGGAAACTGAGGCCATTTTTACAATTTTATTGTAGAGGACATTCTGAGATTACAGTTTTTCACTCTGTGTCCACCATTCATTCCTATATTACTATCTTAAATGCTCATCCTGATAATATAGACTTTAACTTTATAGTTTGTTTTGTACCTTGTCATGGGGCTTTGTGATCCTCATTAAGATTTCATTCTCTTATCAGCTCAGCATCCACAGTATCCCTGGAACAGAATAGTAAGGCTTATAAAAACACAGTGCAAGTGTAATCTACAGAAAGACAAATTTGCATAAACAAAGTGACTTAATATGGGCTTGATATCAGAGAAGATCTGAAATATGATCAAGTAAAAATTTTCTATCACACCATATTTTATTGTGGGAAATGTGTCTTTGATAATATTCATCTACTCATCTACTCAAGTGTGGGTTATTTGGTGTCCATGTTTAGAGGGTTTTATTAACTGGAGTGAAGAATCTGGTGGCAGATTTATTATTATGTAATTGGATGATTTCGCTGTTTCTATTTGAAAATTTCCAATACTGCCTACAAATATTACTCCTTCCATTGCTCTAAACTTATTATTTACCCTTTAAAAAATGTTGTCCTTAGGGGTGCCTGGGTGGCTCAGTGGGTTAAGCCTCTGCCTTCAGCCCAGGTCATGATCTCAGTGTCCTGGGATCAAGCCCTGCATTGGGCCTTCTGCTCAGCGGGGAGCCTGCTTCCACCCTCTCTCTCTCTCTCTCTGCCTGACTCTCTGCCTACTTGTGATCTCTCTCTCTGTCAAATAAAAAATAAAATAAAATAAAATGTTTAAAAAATGTTGTCATTAATATTTACTGTGAGTGAACAATAAGTGTATTCACTCTGTTGTTAATTTCTTCACCTTTTTAATGATCTAAACTCTCTTCCATCCTATGATGAAAGAAGAACTCAGACAAGAGCTGGGGTTGACCAATAATGCTCTGGTGGTGAAAATTTGTGACAGAGGGTCCCACAATTTTTTCCTGTAAAAACAAACATATTGGTCTTTCTAATCTCTACCAGTTATCTGGATGGAAATCTCAATGGCAGCCACTTTCTAGTACAACCATCTGAAATAAATGTGAATAACTAGGGCATTATGAATAGATCTTTCAAATATCAGAAAAAATGTCAATAATAAGAAGAAATAGATATTCTTAACACTCTCAGTTCTGTTATATTGATTATTGTATCAGTCATCTATTACTGCATAACAAGCCATGCCAAAAGTAAACAATATAAGATGAAGCTTTTTTTTTTTTTTAAATCACATGGGAGTCTGACGGGGAAGCCTTCTGGTTTCTGCTGTGCCCTCATGAGGGTGCAGTCAGCTGTTGGTTAGCTGAAAGTGCTCTGCTAATCCTGGCTGTGTTCTCACATTTGATGGATGAGAGTAGACACCGCTGTCTTGTTACTGATCTCAGAATGAAAGTTTTCTAACCATTAACCAACCATTTGAGTACAATGTTATTGTGGGTTTGTCATATATGGTCTTTTTGCTGAAGTATATTCCTCCTATACCTAGTTTGTTGAAAATTTTTTTGAACCCATGATAGGCTGTTGTATTTTGTCAAAACCTTTTCTGCATGTATCAAGATGATCATATGATTGTTATATTTCATTATATTAATGGGGTATATCACATTTATTGATTTGCTTAGGTTGAGTCATCCTTGTATCCCAGGGATAAGTACCACTTGATCACGGTATATATCCTCTTCAATATGAATTCAATTTGCTAATATTTTTTTGAAAAATATTCAGTTTTTTGAAAAATATAATTCAGTTTGCTAATATTTTTTGAAAAATATTGTGTCTATGTTCATCAGGGATATCCGTTTATGGTTTTATTTTTAAAAATATTTTATTTATTTATTTGAGAGAGAGACAGAGATAGTACAATCAGGGGGAGAGGCAGAAGGAGAGGGATAAACAGACTCCCATATTAGCTGGAAGCCAGACATGGGGCTTGATCACAGGACTTGGAGATCATGGCCTGAGCCAAAAGCAGATTCTTAACCATCTGAGCCACCCAGGTGTCCCTATGGTTTTCTTTTATTGTACTGAACTTTTCTGTCTTTGGTATCAGGGTAATGCTGGCTGCGTAAAGTGAGGTTGTGAATGTGCCCTCCCCTGTAAGTTTCTGGAAAAGCTGTAGAAGAACTGACATTAATTCTTCTTGAAATGATTAGTAGAATTCATCTGTGAAGCTCTCTGGTCTGGGGCTTTCCTTTCCTGGGAGATTTTTGATTACTGATTTAATCACCTTACTCACTAGTCATTTGTTCATATCTCCTATTTCTATCTGATTTTCTCTTGGTAGGTTATACATTTCTAGATATTTATCCATGTTTTCAGAGTGTATGATTTGTTGGAGTGAATTTTTTCACAATGGTCTATGACTCTTTGTATTGGTATCCGTTGTAAGGCATCACCTTTTCTGCTGATTAAAAAACTTCTTTAATTATTTCTTAAGATTATTTATTTATTTATTCATTTATGTGGTGTATAGAGCATTGAGCATGGTGCATAAACAATGAATCTCAGAACACTGAAAAAAAATAAAATTAAATTTAAAAAGAGAGACAGAGAGATCAGAGGGGAGGAATAGAGGGAGAGAGAGAAGTAGACTCCATGCTGGTCATGGAGCTGGATGTGGGGCTCACACCTAACTGACTTAACAGACTTAACTCAGAATTAACTGAGCCACCCAGGCATTCTGTTGTTGCTTTCATATATTTGCATCTTCTCCCTCACCACTTTTCTTTGGTCTAACTAAAGGATGTTAATTTTGCTTAGATTTTCAAAAACTTGGCTCCTAGCTTTGTTTGTTTTCTTTTGGCTTGCTGGTCTATATATCATTTCTGTATGCTTTGATATTTGTTTTTACTTTCCTCTGCTGCTTTAGACTTAGTTTGTTTTCCTTTTGTAGCTCTTTGAATCATAAAGTTAGATTATTTACTTAAGGTCTTTTTAAAAAAATGCAGGCATTTATTGCTATAAACTTCCCTTTTAGAGCTTCTTTTCAACATCCCATTAGTTCTAATAGGCTGTGTTTCCATTTTCATTTGATTAGAGATTTTTAAATTTCCTTTTTGGTTTCTTCTTTCACCTTTCACGCCATCCACTGTTGGTGTGATTCAATTCTCACATATCTGTGAATATATCAGATATCTCTACCCTTATAGTCAGTGCAGCATTATTCACAGTAGTAAAGACATGGAAACAGTGCAATATGGATCAACAGATGAATTAATAATGAAGGCATAATCATACAACGGAATTCAACAAATAAAAGGAAAGGAACCCATCCTTTCCTTTGTAAAAATACTGATGGACCTTGAGGGCATTAGGCTAAGCGAAGTGACCAGAAAGAGAAAGACAAATAGTGTATGGTCTCACTTATATGTGAAATACAAAAACCTCAACTCATAGAGAACACAGAGAGTGGGTTAATATTTGTTGGTGGCTGGGTTTGGGGAAATGGGAAGATGCTGGTGAAAACCTAGAAACCTGTTATAATATGAGTAAGTTCAGGTAATTTAATATACAACATGGTCATTATGCTTAAGTAAATTGTGTTGTAGACTTGCATGTTGCTAACAGAGTACATAGTAAGTGTTCTTACCACAAAAATAAATGGTAACTCTGTGAAGTGATGAGTGTATTCACTAACCTATTGTGGTGATCACTTCACAACATACATGTACATGAAATCACCAGTCACAAGTTTACATGCCAATTATATTTCAATAAAACTAGAAAATGAAGAAAAAATATTCTTATATCTCTGTCTTATAATTGCATTTCAAATGTCACCTCCTTCCCAAGAACCTTGCCTATAAAAATACAAAACAAAACAAAACAAAAACAAAAACAGTACCAGGATGAAAACCATTATGAGTCTGTCAATATGAAGATCAATCAACGGGAAAACAGCATATACATAAAGATGTCATGAAGATAGCATCAGTGATACAACAGTTCTTAGCCCCATCAATCAGTTAGTTACATACAAGTTCCCTGATCTCTTTGAGGCACATGGAAAGGAAAACTTTTATTTCTTTGATCTTAGACAAGGGATGGTGATCATTAGGCAAGGAGTGGGAGGAAATATTTAACTTTGGAAGAAAGCCTGGCCTTTTGAAGTAGAATTTCCATAACTTCCTAGTGAACACATAATTCAGTTTTACTGTCTTCTCTTGAGATCATTCTACTGCTGAAGGTGCAAGTGGAAATGAAACCCTTCATACTGAAATTTACACCAATGATTGACTCTTTGCATAGATGGCCCCAGATACTCATCCTTCACTGTAGCCATGTCTTTGGCAATGTGTGCAACACTTTACAACAGGTGGTGGAGACTATTCCTTCACCTTTGATCTGGGATGAATTAAGACTTTTTATTTACTGTGGCCAGCAGCAGAATATGATGGGAGTGACAGTGGACCTTAGAGCCTTCGTGCATTTCTTTGCTCTATCTTGGAATTCTGCCTCCAAAAAGTGAATTAAGCTAAGTGGGCTGCCAGAAGAAGTAAGGACATGTGGAGAACAGCTTCTGCCCATTTTTTGACACAATTATCTGTTTTGTGTGTGTCGAGTCTGAGGAGTTCTTTATAGGTCTTGGATATCAGCCCTTTGTCTGTACTGTCATTTGCGAATATCTTCTCCCATTCTGTGGGTTGGCTTTTTGTTTTGTTGACTGTTTCCTTTGCTGTGCAGAAGACTTTGATATTGGTGAATTTTGAAAAGTTCATTTTCGCTTTTGTTTAACTGCACACACAAGAAGGGAACTGATCAAGATTAGAGCCAAGATCAATGAGGTAGAAACTAGAGATATAGTAGAACACAGCAATGAAACGAAAGGCTGTTTTTTTTGAAAGAATCAATAAGATATATAAACCATTGTCCAAAGTAATCCAAAAGAAAAGAGAGAGGACCCAAATTAATAAAATTATGAATGAAAAGGGAGAGATCACAGCTAACACTAAGGGAATAGAAACAATCATCAGAAATTATTGTCAACAGTTATATGCCAATAAGTTAAGCAACCTAGATGAAATGTATGCATTCCTGGGAACCTATAAACTTCCAAAACTGGATCAGGAAGAAATTGACAACCTGAATAGACTGATATCTAGTAACGAGATTGAAGCAGTGATCAAAAACATCTCAAAAAACAAGCGCCCAGGATCAGACGGATTTCCTCGGGAATCCTACCAAACATTCAAAGAAGAAATAATACATATTCTCCTGATGCTGTTTCAAAAAATTGAATGAGAAGGAAAACTTCCAGGTTCTTTTTGTGAAGCCAGCATTACCCTGATCCCCAAACCAGGTAAAGACCCCACCAAAAAGGAGAATTTCAGAACAATATCCCTGATGAATATGGATGCTAAGATTCTCAACAGGATCCTAGCTAATAGGATCCAACAGTACATTAAAAAGTTTATCCACCATGACCAGGTGAGATTTATCCATGGAATGCAGGGGTGGTTCAACATTCACAAATTAATCAATGTTATAGGACAAATCAATAAGAGAAGAGAGAAAAACCACATGGTCCTCTCAACTGATGTAGTAAAAGCACTTGACAAGATACAGCATCCATTCCTGATTAAAACGCTTCAAAGTATAGAGATAGGGAGAACATTCCTGTACTTCATAAAATCTGTCTATGAAAAACCCACAGTGAATATCATCCTCAATTGGAAAAAGCTCACAGCCTTCCCGTTGAGGTGAGGAACATGACAAGGATGCCCACTCTCACCACTCTTGTTCAACATAGTATTAGGAGTCCTAGAAACAGCAATAAGACAACAAAGAGAAATAAAAAGGTATACAAATTGGCAATGAAGAAGTCAAACTCGCTTGACAGATGCCATGATACGTTATATGGAAAAACCCAAAAGACTCCACCCCCAAACTACTAGAACTTACACAGCAATTCAGTAATATGGAAGAATACAAAATTGATGTACAGAAATCAGTTGCTTTCTTTTTTTAAAAAATATTTTATTTTTATTTATTTATTTGACAGAGAGAGATCACAAGTAGGCAGAGGCAGGCACAGAGAGAGGGGGAGGCAGGCTCCCTGCCGAGCAGAGAGCCTGATGCGGGGCTCAATCCAAGGACCCTGGAATCATGACCTGAGCTGAAGGCAGAGGATTTAACCCACTGAGCCACCCAGGCACCCCCAGTTGATTTCTTATACACTAACAAGGAAAATACAGAAGGGGAAATTAGAGAATCGATTCCATTTACTATAGCACCAAGGACCATAAGATACCTGGGAATAAACCTAACCAAAGCAGTAAAGGAGGAACTACAGAACACTCATGAAAGAAATCTAAGAAGACACAAAAAGATGGAAGACTATTCCATGCTCATGGATCAGAAGAATAACATTGTTAAAATGTCTATACTGCCTAGAGCAATCTATCCTTTCAATGCCATTCTGGTCAAAATTCCACCGGTATTTTTCAAAGAGCTGGAGTAAACAATCCTAAAATTCGTATGGAACCAGAAGAGACCCCGAATTGCTAAGGAAATGCTGAAAAAGAAAAACAAAACTGGGTGCATCACGTTGCCTGATTTCAAGCTTTACTATAAAGCTGTGACAGCATGGTACTGGCATAAAAACAGACACATAGACCAGTGGAACAGAGAAGAGAGCCCAGATATGGACCCTCAAGTCTATGGTCAAATAATCTTTGACAAAGCAGGAAAAAATATCCAGTGAAAAAAAGACAGTCTCTTCAATAAACGGTGCTGGGAAAATTGAGCAGTTATGTGTCGAAGAATGAAACTCAACCATTCTCTTACACCACACACAAAGATAAACTCAAAATGGATAAAAGACCTCAACGTGAGATAGAAATCCATCAGAATCCTAGAGGAGAACATAGGCAGTAACCTCTTTGACATCTGCCACAGCAACTTCTTTCAAGATATGTCTACAAATTATTTTTAAATAGATAGAACCATGCTTCTCAATCAAAGGTGATTTTTGTCCCTTGGGGAACATTGAACAATGTTCCAAGACAGTTTGAGTTGTCACATTGGGGAGGGATGTGTGTAGGCCAGGGATTCTCTAAATACCCTACAATGTGCAGGATACAGGCCACCACAGAGAAGAATCTGGCCCAGAATGTCTGTAGTGCATGGACTGAGAAACCCTGAGTTAAATCATATCTGTATTTTTATCAATATTTATTTTTTAAGTCAAGTAGAGAAAGTCAATTATCATATGGTTTCACTTACTTTTGGAACATAAGGAATAACATGTAGGATATTAGAAGGAAAGGAAAAGTAAATTAGGGGAAATTGGAGGGGGAGATGAGCTATGAGAGACTGTGGACTCTGAGAAACAAACAGGGTTTTAGGAGGGTGGGGTGGGAGGAATGGGGGAGCCCAGTGATGGGTATTAGGTAGGGCATGCACTGCATGGAGCACTGGGTGTTATACATAAACAATTGATCTTGGAACACTGCATCAAAAATTAATGATGTATTTTATGATGACTAACATAACACAATAAAAATATTTATTTTTTAAAGTAATCTCTACAACAACCAACATGGGTCTTGAACTTATAACTCCAAGCTTAAGAGCCCCATGCTTTACTGAATGAGCCAGCCAGGCACCCTAAATAGCCATTTTCCCCATTGAGGGTACAGAAAAACAGAACATACCCCTTTGCCACTTGTTTAAAAATTACAACCCTAATCATTGTGACAGCCCTTTGAGTGTCTTTTCAGGATAATGAGAGTGAAAGAGAGATCTTGTTCATTTTTAAAACTATTAATGATCTCAAGCAAAGATTCTTATGTTTGATCACCAACTCCATTTGCCCATTATATGTCCACATATTTTATGTTTATTTATCTATTATTATTAGCATTTCAAATATTGTTATAAATCACAGTTTCTCTATTCATTTTGGTTAAATGTTTTTGGCCTTAAAATAGTTTCTATTTTATTCAGTTAAATATGTCTATCTTAGTTCTGGGTTTTTTTCTTTTATTATGATGATTTGCCCAACTGTGGATTTTATATGTATTTTCTTGATGTGCATCTAAAACGGAATGGTTACTCTTACACTGAATAGTTTACTTACACGGAATGGTTTACTCCTTCTGATTTTTTTATGAGATGTGTATATAAGGAGCCCCTGCACTTCCTTCCATGTGGAAAGCTATTTGTTCCAACTTCCACTCAATAATCTAATCATTTCCAATTAAATTGAAATGCAGGTGTGTCACATATTAAATGTCCATATATAATGAGACATAACTTCTGATTCATTCAACACATATGAAAAAAAGTATCTTCGAAAGCTTCTGCACAGCAAAGGAAACAGCTGACAAAACAAAGAGGTAACCTACAGAATGGGAGAAGTTATTCACAAATGACACTATAGACAGAGGGCTGATAACCAAAATCCATAAAGAACTCCTCAAACTCAACACACATAAAACAGATAATAACATCAAAAAAATGGGCAGAAGACATGAACAGGCACTTCTCCAATGAAGACATATAAATGGCTAACAGACACATGGAAAAATGTTCATCATCATTAGCCATCAGCGAGATTCAAATAAAAACCACATTGAGATACCACCTTGCACCAGTTATAATGGCCAAAATTAACAAGACAGGAAACAACATGTGTTGGAGAGGATGTGGAGAACGGGGAACACTCTTACAATTTTGGTGGGAATGCAAGTTGGTGCAGCCATTTTGGAAAACAGTGTGGAGATTTTGTAAGAAATTAAAAATAGAGCTTCCCTATGACCCTGAAATTGCACTACTGAGTATTTGCCCCTAAGATACAGATGTAGTGAAAAGAAGTGGCATCTGTACCCCAATGTTCATAGCAGCAATGGCCACAGTCGCCAAACTGTGGAAAGAGCCAAGATGCCCTTCAATGGACAAATGGATAAAGAAGATGGTCCAAATGGATAAAGAAGGTGGTCCATATATACTATGAATTACTATGCCTCCATCAGAAAGGATGAATACCCAACTTTTTGCATCAATGTGGATATGGCTGGAAGAGATTATGCTGAGTGAAATAAGTGGAGAGAGTCAATTGTCATATGCTTTCACTTTTTTTGTGGAGCATAAGGAATAACACGGGGACATGGGAGATTTAGAGGAAATGTCATGCAGGTGTTGACATAATGATTTTGAATTTGAATTTCAATGAAATTATACTGGTTGACTAGAGTGTAGAAGGTACTCCTGAGTCAGAAGGACTGAGGGAGAAAAGCTAGAAAAAAAAAAAGATAGTGCCAGTACATAAAGAGTACTTGGATATGCATAGGTGTCTTGTATACATTCAAATTGAAAGTTTGTAAATGTGTATGTGTGCTTAACACACAGTAGTTTTAAGAGAAATGAAATATTTTTGAAGAGAGAACAGTGAAAATGAACTTAGGTTAAGAAGAATGGCTCAAAACAACAGTCTGAGATGAAATTGAAGGAGAACACAAAACCAACTCCTAAACAAAAGATTTAAAAGAGGTGGGTGGGGGGTTGGGGTAACTGGGTGATAGGCATTAAGGAGGAAACATGGTGTAATGAATATTAAGTGTTGTACACAACTGAAGAATAACAGAACTCTAATCTGAAACAGATGATACACTATATGTTAACTAACTGAATTTAAATAAGTATATAAAATTAAAGGGTAATAGTTCAGTGAACTTGACCTGGGTCCATCTAAATTAGAGTGCCAAGGAATCAGGAATAAAAGTATATGAAAAAGCCTTTCAATATGGAGAGAAAGCAGTATTTAGCTTTAGTTCCATCTCACATGAAGAGATAAGGAACAAGTATGCTTATGGAAGGTAATGGTGATTCTTGGTCAAACATAAACAAGAATCCCTTCCAAGTGATGGAATTTTATTTTACAAAGAGATCCAATAATAAAAGACCACAAAGAACAATAAGGAATACAGAGATGTGTATATTAGTTGATAATGTGTAAAATGGGTGAATTGTGAGCAATAAATATGCAGAAGGACATTTACTTCCAGTTTTTGGAAAAATGGTTTCTAAAATAAAGAACATCAATGTGACAGATCAATTCTTTCAGAATAAGAAAAAAGCAGGTTAGATCAAACCATTCCGAACGCCTACAAATCCAACAGGAGACTGAAGAGAAGAAGAGCAGCAAACAGAAAATTGACCACTTTCTGAAAGGTAGGATCAGCGGAGAAGTGAATCCAAAGCGATGGGAAGATAGACCGCAGAGGGAGGGGCCAGCTCCCTGCAATTGGTGGAGCAACGGAGCAAAAATCAGAACTTTTAAAAGTCTGCTCCACTGAGGGACATCACTCCAGAGGCTAAACCGGGGTGAAGACCATGTGGGGACACTGTGGTTTCAGGTCCTGCAGGATCACAGAAGGATCAAGGGTGTCTGAGTGTCACAGAGCTCACAGGTATTACAGAGGGGAAGCTGGCTACAGAGACAGAGCTGAGGAGTGAGCTCTCAACTTGGGGTTACCTTAAATTATGATCTGTGGCACAGACCACTGCTCTGTGAGCAGGGAACCCGCAAGATCCAGGGAGACCCCCCCCCTCCTGGAAGAGCGCAGGGATCTGTAGCATTTGGAGACTCCAGGCAGAGACAATTGGTCACAGGCTGGGTGAGCTCAGAGCCCAGCCAGAGGCCAGGGAGACAGGAGTGATTGAGCGCTTTTCTCTGAGGGCACACTGAGGAGTTAGGCCCCGAGCTCTCGGGTCCTCTGGGTCAGACATTGGGAGGCGGCCATTTTCATTCCTGTCCTCTCGAACTCTACAGAAATTGTTCAGGGAACAAAAGCTCCCAAAAGGAAACCTGAGAGGATTACTTAGCCTGGCCCCTGGAAAGGGAGTGCAATTCTGCCTCAGGCAAAGACACTTGAGAATCACTACAACAGATCCCACCCCCAGAAGATCAGCAAGAAATCTAGCCAAGACCAAGTTCACTTAACAAGGAGAACAATGGAATTCCAGAGGAGGAGTAAGCAAAGCCTGGAATTCATGGCTTTCTCCCCATGATTCTTTATTCTTGCAAGGTTAATTAATTTTTTAATTTTATTTTTTTCTTCTGCTAATTTTTTTTTAGCTTTTACTCTTTCCTCTTTTAACGTTTTTTAACTTGTTTATCTTAACAATACCTTTCATAAAAATTTTTTTGAATATTCATTACTATAGTCATATTTTATCCTTCATTGTATCTAACTTTATTTTTATATACACATAGGGCTTTTCTTCTAGAAAAAATTTGGGATACAACTTCTTCTAATAGAATATACCCTAAATCTAGTACAGGGCTTTGTTCTAATCTCCAGCTTGAGAAAAATCTCTCTCCATTTTCTTTTTCTTTATTCTCCCAACCATCTTATCTTATCAATTCCTTTCTTAGAAATTAAAAAAAAATTCATCTTTATAGTCATATTCCATCTCTTCATCATGTTTACCCTTATATATGTTTTTCATTTTTTAAAAATTGGGAGGTAGTTTCTTCTAAGAGACCAAAATACTCCCAAAATTAAGTGGGTGACCCTGTTCTATTCACCAGTCTAATATATATATTTCCTTTTTTATATTTTTTCTTTTAAATTTTTTTTCTGAAAATTTTTTGCCCCCTTTCTTCTACCCATGATTTGGGGGTCTCTTCTGATTTGGTTAAAGCACATTTTCCTGGAGTCTTTGCCACCCTTTTAGTATTTTATTCAGTACTTCCTATATTCTTACCTGGATAAAATGACAAGGTGGAAAAATTCACCACACATGCAAAAAAGAACAAGAGGCAGTACCAAAGGCTAGGGACCTAATCAATATGCACATTGGTAGTATGTCAGATCTAGAGTTCAGAATGACTATTCTCAGGGTGCTAGCCAGGCTAGAAAAAGGCATGGAAGATATTACAGAAACCCTGTCTGGAGAAATAAAAGAAATAAAATCGAACCAAGCTGAAATTTAAAAAACTATTAATGAGGTTCAAAAAAAAATGGAGTTTTTTACTGCTAGGATAAATGAGGCAGAAGAGAGAATCAGTGATATAGAAGACCAAATGACAGAGAATAAAGAAGCTGAGCAAAAGAGAGACAAACAACTACTGGACCACGAGGGGAGAATTTGAGAGATAAATGATACCATAAGATGAAACAACATTAGAATAATTGGGATTCCAGAAGAAGAAAGAGAGAGGGGAGTAGAAATATATTGGAGATAATTATTGTAGAGAATTTCCTTAATATGGCAAAGGAAATAAGCATTGAAATCCATGAGGTGCAGAGCATTCTCCTCAAAATCAATAAGAATAGGTCCACAACCCATCTTCTAATAGTAAAATTTACAAGTCTTAGCAACAAAAAGAAAATCCTGAAAGCAGCCCAAGACAAGAAGTCTGTAACACACAATAGTAAAAATATTAGATTGGCAGCAGACTTATCCACAGAGACATGGCAGGCCAGAAAGAACTGGCATGATATATTCAGAGCACTAAATGAGAGAAACATGCAGCCAAGAATACTATATCCAGCTAGACTATCATTGCAAATAGAAGGAGAGATCTTCCAGGAAAATAAAAGCTAAAAGAATTTGTAAACACCAAACCAGCTATACAGGAAATATTTAAAGGAGTCTTCTAAGCAAAGAGAGACCCTAAAAGTAGTAGATCAGAAAGGAACAGAGACAATCTACAAGAATAGTCACCTTACAGGCAATACAATGGACTAAATTCATATCTCTCAATAGTTACCCAGAATCGGCAAATGTCCCAATCAATAGACAAAGGGTATTAGAATGGATAAAAAACAAAACCCATCAATATACTGTCTACAAGAAACTCATTTTCGACACAAAGGCACCTCCAGATTTGATGTGAGGGGGTGGAAAATAATTTACCATGATAAAGGACATCAAAATAAAGCTGGGGTGGCAATCCTTATATCAGATCAATTAGATTTTAAGCCAAAGACTATAATAAGCAATGAGGAAGGACACTATATCATATGCAAAGGGTCTGTCCAACAAGAGGATCTAACAATTTTAAATATCTATGCCTCTAACATGGGAGCAGCCAACTATATAAAGCAATTAATAAAAAAATCAAAGAAACACATTGACAATAATGCAATAATGGTAGAGGACTTTAATACTCCCCTAACTGAAATGGACATATCATCCAAGCAAAAGACCAATAAGGAAATAAAGGCCTTAAATGACACACTGGACCAGATGGACATCACAGATATATTCAAACATTCCATCCCAAAGCAACAGAATACACATTCTTCTCCAGTGCACATGGAACATTCTCCAGAATAGATCACTTCCTGACACATAAATCAGGTCTCAACTGGTATCAAAGAATTGGGATAATTCCCTGCATATTTTCAAACCACAATGCTCTGAAGCTAGAACTCAATCACAAGAGGAAATTTGGAAAGAACCCAAATACATGGGGACTAAAGAGCATCTTTCTAAAGAATGAATAGGTCAACGAGGAAATTAAAGAAGAACTGAAAAAACTCATGGAAACAAATGATAATGAAAACACAGCGGTTCAAAATCTGTGGGACAGGGCAAAGGCAGCCTTGAGAGGAAAATATATAGCGCTACAAGCCTTTCTCAAGAAACAAGAAAGGTCTCAAATACACAACCTAACTCTACACCTAACAGAGCTCAAGAAAGAACAAAGAAAGCCTAAACCCAGCAGGAGAAGAGATATATAAAGATCAGAGCAGAAATCAATGAAATGGAAACCAGAAAAACAATGGAACAAATCAACGAAACTAGGAGCTGATTCTTTGAAAGAATTAATAAGATTGATAAACCCCTGTCCAGACTTATCAAAAAGAAAAGAGAAAGGGCCCAAATAAACAAAATCATGAATGAAAGAGGAGAGATCACAACCAACAACAAAGAAATAAAAACAGTTTTAAGAACATATTATGAGCAACTCTATGCCAACAAATTTGTCAATCTGGAAGAAATGGATGCTTTCCTAGAGACATATAAACTGCCAAAACTGAACCAGGAAGAAACAGAAAACCTGAATAGGCCCATAACCAGTAAGGAGATTGAAACAGTCATCAAAAATCTCCAAACAAACAAAAGCCCAGGGCCAGATGGCTTCCCAGGGGCATTCTACCAAACATTTAAAGAAGCATTAATTCCTATTCTCCTGAAACTGTTCCAAAAAATAGAAATGGAAGGAAAACTTCCAAACTCATTTTATGAGGCCAGCATCACCTTGATCCCAAAACCAGACAAGGATCCCATGAAAAAAGAGAACTACAGGCCAATATCCTTGATGAACACATATGCGAAAATTCTCACCAAAATACTAGCCAATAGGATCCAACAGTACATTTAAAGGATTATTCACCACGACCAAGTGGGATTTATTCCAGGGCTGCATGGTTGGTTCAACATCCGCAAATCAATCAATGTGATACAGTACATTAATAAAACAAAGAACAAGAACCATATGATACTTTCAATAGATGCTGAAAAGCATTTGACAAAGTACAACATCCCTTCCTGATCAAAACTCTTCAAAGTGCAGGGATAGAAGGCACATACCTCAATATTATCAAAACCATCTATGAAAAACCCACCGCAAATATCATTCTCAATGGAGAAAAACTGAAAGCTTTTTGCTAAGGTCAGGAACACATCAGGGATGTCCATTTTCACCACTGCTATTCAACAGTGTACTAGAAGGCCTAGCCCCAGCGACCAGACAACAAAAATAAATTAAAGGCATCCAAATTGGCAAAGAAGAAGTCAAACAATCACTCTTTGCAGATGATATGATACTATATGTAGAAAGCCGAAAGACTCCACTCCAAAACTGCTAGAACTTGTACAGGATATCAGTAAAGTGTCAGGATATAAAATCAATGCACAGAAATCAGTTGCATTTCTTTACACCAACAACAAGACAGAAGAAAGAGAAATTAAGGAGTGAATCCCATTTACAATTGCACCCAAAACCATAAAATACCTAGGAATAAACCTAACCAAAGAGGCAAATAATCTGTACTCAGAAAACTATAAAGTACTCATGAAAGACATTGAGGAAGACACAAAGAAATGGAAAAATATTCCATGCTCCTGGACTGGAAGAACAAATATAGTGAAAATGTCTATGCTACCTAAAGCTATCTACACATTTAGTGCAATCCCTATCAAGATCCCATGCATTTTTTCTCAAAGAAATGGAACAGATAATCCTAAAATTTGTATGGAACCAGAAAAGACCTCGAATAGCCAGGGGAATATTGATGAAAGAAAGCCAGAGTTGGTGGCATCACAATTCCAGACTTCAAGCTCTATTACAAAGCTGTCATCATCAAGCCAGTATGGTACTGGCACAAAAACAGACACATAGATCAGTGGAACAGAATAGAGATCCCAGAAGTAGACCCTCAACTCTATGGTCAACTAATCTTCGATGAAGCAGGAAAGAATGTCCAATGGAAAAAAGACAGCCTCTGCAACAAATGGTGCTGGAAAATTGGACAGCCACATGCAGAAAAAATGAAATTGGACCATTTCCTTACACCACACATGAAAATAGACTCAAAATGGATGAAGGACCTCAACGTGAGAAAGGAATCCATTAAAAATCCTTGAGGAGAATACAGGCAGCAACCTCTTCGACCTCAGCCGCAGCAACTTCTTCCTAGGAACATCGATAAAGGCAAGGGAAGCAAGGGCAAAAATGAACTATCCGGACTTCACCAAGATCAAAAGCTTTTGCACAGCAAAGGAAACAGTTAACACAACCCATAGACAACTGACAGAATGGGAGAAGATATTTGCAAATGACATATCAGATAGTGGGCTAGCATCCAAAATCCATAAAGAGCTTTGCAAACTCAACACCCAAAGAAAAAAAAATCCAATCAAGAAATGGACAGAGGACATGAACCGACATTTCTGCAAAGAAGACATCCAGGTGGCCAACAGACACGTGAAAAAGTGCTCCACATCACTGGGCATCAGGGAAATACAAATCAAAACCACAATGAGATACCACCTCACACCAGTCAGAATGGCTAAAATTAACAAGTCAGGGGACGTCTGGGTGGCTCAGTTGGTTAAGTGGCTGCCTTCAGCTCAGGCCATGATCCCAGCGTCCTGGGATCGAGTCCCACATCAGGCTCCTTGCTCAGCAGTGAGCCTGCTTCTCCCTCTGCCTCTGCCTGCCACTCTGTCTGCCTGTGCTCGCTCCTGTGCTCTCTCTCTGTCTGACAAAATAAATAAATAAATAAAATGTTAAAAAAATAAAATTAACAAGTCAAGAAATGACAGATGCTGGCGAGGATGCAGAGAAAGGGGAACCCTCCTACACTGTTGGTGGGAATGCAAGCTGGGGCAACCACTCTGGAAAACAGCATGGATGATCCTCAAAAAGTTGAAAATAGAGTTACCTTATGACCCAGCAATTGTACTACTAGTTATTTACCCTAAAGATAGAAACGTAGTGATCCGAAGGGGCACGTGTACCCGAATGTTTATAGCAGCAATGTCCACAATAGCCAAGTTATGGAAAGAACCTAGATGTCCATCAACAGATGAATGGATAAAGAAGAAGTGGTATATATATCCAATGGAATACTATGCAGCCATCAAAAGAAATGAAATCTTACCATTTGTGACGACATGGATGGAACTAGAGTGTATTATGCTTAGCGAAATAAGTCAAACTGGAGAAAGACAACTATCACATGATCTCCCTGATATGCGGAAGTGGAGATGCAACAGGGGTGGGGGTTAAGGTGGTAGGAAAAGAAAAAATGAAACAAGATGGGATCGGGAGGGAGACAAACCAA